>JAUELA010192032.1:0-12241 GCA_031471845.1 Boltenia villosa | reverse complement strand
CTGATTCAAACGCTAAGTTCGCACCTCCCACCTAAGTTCGCACAAACTGCTCCGATTCAAGTTGCGAACTTAACCGGAATATTACTGTAATGCTGATCACTTTTATTAATAATAATATAAGTAATAATGAAACCTGAAATTTTTCCACTTTTATCATTAGATTATTGAAACTGATATTTTTTTGGGAAATGATGAATCAATTTTGAAAAAACGAGAAATAGCTCAAAATTAAAATCCTAAAAACAAGCTTTAAATTATGAACAATCTTTCCCAGGCTAAGGCAGATGAATACAGAGTTGCAGGAAACAAAGCACTCAGTGAAAAAAAGTTTGACGAAGCAATAGAAGCCTATACAAAGGTATATATTCTGTTTTGTGTTAGCAAAATTAGTGATATATATATATATATTATTATTTCTTTTAATTCACACAGAAAAGAATAAATGATTAGATGTCAAAATTTGACTTTGATAAATTTTCCAACTTGAACCTAGAGCAAAATTTTTTTTCAATAGAAACAGAATGTTAGAATAGTGAATACTCAAATTCTAGTCCCCTCCCCTTTTTTACAAAAATATCTGATTTATTGAATAAATTATAAAAGTCACCAAAGTCACCAAAAATTATGTTTCTAATACTTGACACTTCCATGGAAACTTTTTTGCTCTTTTATTTCCTTTTCATGCAATTTCTCATTTCATCCAAAACCGGCTTCGGAACTTTGAGTGAACACAGTTGAGCTCTCTTGTGTGTTCAAGTTTATTCTCCCTTTTCAATACATTTGCTTTGTAAATAAACCATCACTACAACTGGAGCTTTTTTTTCTTATTTCCTTTTCATGCAAATGTGTCTCATTTCATCCAAAACCAGTTTCTGAACTTGAGAAAACTCACTTTGTGGTTGAGTTCTCTTTTCTCTTCTCTTGTTTCTTAGTTTTTCTCTTTCACATGCATATTCTTTGCAAATAATCTATCACTACTGCTAAAGCTTTTGATGTATCCATTTCTCTAAGGTTTGGCATATCTCAGTGCAGCATTCTTGACCCAGTTAGTTGCCTTGACAAATTTTCTCCGAACAGCCCAAACACTCCATCCATCCAAAAAAAAACTTCATGAAAAATATCATCAGGTAATATTTCTCATCTTCAGGGAATCACGATCGACAGCGAGAATCACATCTTGTACAGCAACAGATCGGCTGCTTACGCGAAGAAAGAAGATTATACAAAAGCTCTAGAAGATGCGGAGAAAGTTGTTAAGATGAAACCAAAGTGGTTGAAGGTGAATTTCCTTCCAATCTGACTCTACAGTTAAAAAGAACAAACTCCTGCTTATAACAAATATAATAGATTCTCTGATGAGATATTTCAACAAAATGGACCTGTTTTTTTTGAAAAAGCAAATTATTTTTGGTCCTTCTATATCTATAGTGATCTATAGCAGAGGTTTTCAATTAGGGTTTTGCGGACCCCCAGGCGAGAGCATTCTGAATTTACTCATTGATAGTGCATGGATTAAGCATTACCACCTTGTGATTTTTGAATTTGTAGAATTATACAGTTCTTAATACAGTAAAAGCTATTTTAAAGCAGGATATATTTCTTCCCAACACGGTTCACTAATTCCCGGACCGGTAAAGCTGATAGTTCTATCTGCCATATAGCTTCGGTTCTTTCTTGACTGTGGTAGAAGGCTGCGTTTTGGGAGATTTTCTGCCCATGTCAGTTAAAAACAAAATACAAAAAAAATCTAATAATAATGTTTTTGATAATACCAAAATAAACTCTATCAGAAGAACCAGGTCCAAAATAACGTAACTTTTGGTTTTGTTCTCCTATATTGTGAAGGGGCAGGAGGACCGATTTGTATTGCACATTCGTAGTTACATTTTATTCAAATTACCAACAATTTTTCAAGCGTCACCGCCGCACATTACCACTTGAACATTCATAACAAAGATATGTGCACTTAATTATTTGTCTTTGCAGGGGACCTCCGAAAGGTCGCACCGGCCCTGGTCTGCCTGTTATATTGATTAAATTTTAAGTGATCAATTCTACTTTTTAAATACTTGGGGGTCCGCAAGCCATACCTTAAGAAAATAGGGGTCCGTGGTCTAAAAAGTTTGGAAACCCGTGATCTATAGGGATATTGCATATCACTTGGTCAAGTGAAGTATGATTTAAGGTTTAAAATTCATTTCCCAAACTACCCTCTTGTGAGCAGGTCAGGTGTACCGACAGCAATTTGTGGCAGAACTTACGCATTATACTGCATTTGTATATATAATTCCAATTTGCAAATATCATTTCACAGGGATACTTTCGGAAAGGTACTGCTCTCAAATTTCTCGGCCGATATGAGGAGGCAAAGATGGTTTTTGAAGAAGGATCGAAGATTGACCCAAACGATGAAGGTTTTAAGAAGGAATTGAAGGAATGTGAGGAAGAATTGTCAGGTTTGTGATGTCATAGAGCAGTGGTTCTTAAAGTATGGGTCGCGACCCAAACATGGGTCGCTGAGGGTCAAAAATTGGGTCACGCCAAGGTCGTCATTTGAGTATTTGGGTTGACGATATCGGCATTGCGCTCAGTAAAAGAGAGCCGTACATTGAAGATATAATGAAAGGGAAATTTCAGTTTCATCAATCACACTGCGTCAATGATCTGTTTCTAATAAATAGTTGTCTGTATTTGAAATGAGTACTAATATTAAAAAAAAAAAAAAATTCGATGTTGGGGTTTGGGTCGCGAGTGTTCATAAAACTCAGATTTGGGTTACGCTCAAAAAAGTTTAAGAACCACTGTCATAGAGGAATTCTGGACATTTAGCCGATGGACATTCCCCATCATTTGCAGGTGGGGACATTTTGCCAACATTCAAAAAAAAAAAATTGTGTGTCACTAACCATAAACCTAACACTAACTCTAAGATATCATGTTTTGAATGTTGACGAAATGTCCTGACACATTATAGAGAGCTCGTGATTAGGGATGGGCACTTTGAATGGAAGTTCGAATAGCCTGTGCTGTGAATGATGTCATAGGAAATGTGATGTCATGTTATTCAGTGCTGACCAATATTTCTGTAGTCGAGGTCTTTTACCATTTTGTGCATTTATAATTTTATTGGCTGTCTGGTGGCCGAACGGGTAAAGCCGTCGGCTAGTCATCTATGCTCACATAGAGGTTCTGGGTTCAAATCTCGGCGTCGACTGCACAGATTAATTCAATACTATAGCGTGTTGCACATTTGTTGATCACTTCACTTCAATATATGCCGTGTTCACCCTTGAGTCTTGACGTGAGTAAATGACTAGGGACGTTGGACTTCTCGTCGGTACAGAGCGGTTTCATGTGACCTTGTTAACGGCTTTCCTCCGCTATCCAAGTTCAGCATGCTGGCAAGCCGGTATGGTCACATCATGCCTCCATGTATAATCCCGCTACGGCTTTTCGGTGAATCGGGGGTAAATATGATACATTAATCAAAAAAAAATAATTTACTTACTTATTAACCAGGACCTGCGGGCAGTCAACCAATCGGGAACCCATTTGCAAACATTGAAGCCATTAAGCCTCGTTTAATGCAAGATCCCAGAACTTTGAAATACCTTGAAGATCCTACAGGAAGCTACATGGCAATGCTGGAGGACATGGGAAAGGATCCAAAGAACCTTTCAAAGTGAGAAATCTATTTTTTAATTTTTTAATTTTTTTTTTTATTGTACGTGAAATGAAATAAGGATTGTTAATTTATGAGCGAATGAACTTTCTGGACAAAAGTCTCGAATACTAGTAAAAATTTTTTTCTTCTAGTTCGACACTAGTTTGGTTTAATCTATTTTTGTGCTAGGGAAGCCTTTTGGGCATAAACGCATTGCTTTGGGGTATCTGGTCTTCTTGAACAATAGTCAATTGTGACATCGTAAGCATCATCCTGCATGTCAAAGATTGTAAAAGTATTATCTTTTTATCGTGACTATTTCTATCCGTCCGATAGTTGTTTCTGGAATAAAAAAAAGCTTCACCGGGTTAGAGTAAAGGATAGGAGTGCTTGGGCTCAGTATCGGAATGTGATATTTAGTTATTGAGAAATTGCGCGCTGAAAAATGAAAAAAGGTAATTTACCCTGTATATATTTGGTATTGCACCAAAATATAGCACTACCTCAATCACTGACATTCCTCTTTCATAATAACTTCCACTGCACATACAGGATCTAAATACTGAACATTTAATAATTATTATTCATTTTTTTTTTACCAACGATAACATAAACAATAAAATCATCAAAATGTAAACGAAACCAAAATGTAAACAAATAAAATAAATGATTCTTGTGAGCAGATAGAATGCAATCTGTTGTGAAACTGAGGCACGATATGCAGGGCACAATAGAGGAATTTTGGAGGCCTATCATTTTGACAGTCTTGGCCAGTCGAAACCTGTCAAAATTGTTGTTTGGCCTGCCAAATTATTTGCCTTATTAAAAACACTGCATAAATGCGAAGTGGCGTGCAGAGAGAGAATGTTCTATTCCTTTATAATGCCGCTTGTTACAAAAAGTAAATTGAGGACGTTCATCATTCCAAAAACGAACCTTTACGTTCATCATATGAAAAATGAGCTTTTACAATTGAGTTATTTTGTGTCCTGTTTAATTTCACATTGAAAACACAAATATTCCTGCCATTTTATAGCTAGTCATTTTGACCGGCGTCAAATTTTGACGACTGTCAAAGCCTTCAAATTGCTGGTCATTTGACCGACGACTGGCTGTTATTTTGTGCCCTGGATATGGTAAATGCACAATGCACATACTTTGTGCTACTTCGCACTTTACCACTTTCAGTACTTTAGGACGGATACATACGATTTTACGGTTGGGTGCTTTATGACGCATGTATACAAAAACATAAATTCCAGCCGATGGGCACAATAGAGCCACTTATCAACTACTATTATCGCGTTTCCGTACGTTCGCGTGTTTAACATGTGATCACGGCATGCGCAGGTGACGTTCTCTTGTCTGGAAAAGAAAAAGGCAAAGAGAGTGAAAGGATACGAGATATTATTACAAAGAGTGCCATGTCTCACTCTGCATTACTCCATGCTTTGGGGAATACCGCACCACTAAGAACTTATTGTAGACTACATTTCAAATGCTAAAAAGTGTAAATAAATAGTGTGCAAAATTTTATTTGTGTATGTTTGTCCAAAGGTTGATTATTAGGCAGTGGAAAACACGGTGAAAATGTCAACCCCATGGCACTACCCTCGAAAAAACACTGCATCGAAAGTATTAAGTGAGGTTTTGTGGGAGTAGACGTTGTTCAACAATATTTTTTAACAATATTTCAAATCTTCAGATACCTGAAGGACCCAAGAACTAGAGTAACTCTCAGTGTCCTGCTTGGGTTTGAGTTGGAATTGACACCAGAAGGGATGCCACTGGGTGGCGCTTCAGACTCACAAAGGTTGAGTGATCCAACCATAGATAGACCGAAGATTATTGAATTGGAAGACATAAAAGAGGAAAAACCAGATAATGTGAAAAAGGTGAGAAAAATTGCATTATTTCAGTCAATTAGGGATATTCGAGAATGTTCTTGTTGCTGGTCGTCGAGAGAGAACCTCTTGCACTACTCAGACTCCTTTTATGGACGGCGGCAATCTCATTTCATAGGCGAGGCAATCTCCTTTCATGGGCGAGGCAATCTCCTTTCATGGGCTGGGCAATCTCCTTTCATTGGAAAGGCAATCTCCTTTCCTGGGTGAGGTATCATCCTTGCCATTGGCGGGGCATTCTCCTTTCATGGGCAGGGCAATCTCATTCCATTGGCGGGGCAATCTCATTCCATTGGCGAGCAATCTCCTTCCATTGGCGGGGCAATCTCATTTCATAGGCGAGGCAATCTCCTTGCCATTGGTCGATAACGAGTGTATTGTCTTTATACCAAGACTCAAATCAAAATCACAATGTTCCATCAAATATATTGGAATAAAGGTATGGAATGATGTACCTCAATCCTTCAAGTCTCTGACTTGACTACTTTTTTGAAATATTTGATTTCTAAATACTGAAATCCCTGCCCACTTCTCTTATTATTGTCCTCTTCATCCAACTACTTAATAGTAATTACATTTTTATACATTTTGTGCCATCCATCACTTTTTGACTTAACGACATGAAGGTGAATATTTTGAATTTAATTTTGTCTTTAAATAATATTCAACCTGCACTCATTATACTTTACCATTAATGTTCATTTATATTTTAGTTATAAATTATTATGTCTAGATTAAATTCACCCTAGGCCTCTCGACTCCGCATATATCTTTATTTTAGGAAGGAACTGCTGACTAGATGATCCCTTGGTCCCTCGCTGTTCCTTCACAGCATATTGTAATTTCTAATCCTGTTTCATTTTCTCTTTGTAAATAATAAACTACTACTGTCTACAAGCAAAATTTGAGGATTTGACTTCTTAATTCTAACCTCTTATGAGAGATCTTTTATTTTTTTCTTCCAGGCTTTGGTTGAAAAAGACCTCGGAAACGGTTTTTACAAGAAAGGGGAATACAATTCAGCTTTGGAACATTACGACAAAGCAATTGGATTTGATCCTACAAATATCACATTCTACACCAATAAAGCAGCCGTGTATTTAGAGCAAGGTGAACATGTAAAGTGTCGGAAAACGTGTAAGAAAGCGATTGAATTGGGAAGGGAACATCGTGCGGATAAGAAACTTATTGCAAAGTAAGTAAAAAATTGATCGGAAGTACTGTAAATCAGCACTTCTCAACCGGTGGGCCAAAATGTTACAGTACCAAAAGCAACCACTTTTATCAACGCGTGTTGGGTGATGTTGATGAATGTGTTGTTAATATTTTGTTTCTTTCTCACATATATATCTAAATTTTTTTTATTGTCATTTTGTAACAATATCTTATAGTGGGCCTTCAAAAAAATGTCAGTTAAAGTGGGCCGCGAGTTGAAAAAGGTTGAGAAGCACTGGTTCGAATGATTTGTTTCTATTGATGGCTTTAATGATTTCAGTTATAGGTGATCATCAACCTTTTGAAGCACATGCTACCAATCGATTAGATTTCAATTTTTTCTTTTTGGATGAAATTTATCTAAAGATATTCACAATTTTTTTTTGTTTCAAATTTGCACAGTTACCTGGAGAAAAAAACATTGAAAATGGAGATCCTCCCAATTTTATTTCACTTTTTTGAAAGTAATTTTAAAAACTGTAAATACTGACTTGAATTTAAATCCTTATTTGTTGAAAATCTCACATTTTAAACATTTTTAAAATTTTAACTTTGAACTCCAGGGCTTTCGCACGAATCGGGAATTCCTACATGAAAGAGAAGAAATACGACGAAGCCGTAAAAAGTTTTAATGCATCCTTGACAGAGCACCAAGTGAAGGACACGCTGGAGAAACTACAAACTTGCCAGAAAGCAATCAAAGAAGCACGGGTCGCGTGAGAGTCTCCGTTGATTCCAAAATGATAAGATGTATAATGTGTTGTTGTATTTTATAACATATGGGACACTTTTTTTATTGCAGAGTCCAGTAATGCTCACTGTATTCTTATATTTTTGCAATTATTCTTGATTTGATGAAATTTTTGCACTTGATGATCTATGCTAATTTTTTGTATTTTGAATAAAATTGAAAGAATTATGCAGTAACAATGCTCTTCTGTACTGTATAGTACCCACATAAAGCAGTCACAAAAGACTCATGTGTTTTGCATGTATGTATTATAACATGTTAAAATTGATCTATTATTTGGAAGAGGTTATCCAGGAGGGGGGAGGTAGAAGATTTTTTGATATTGTAGCATTTTCGCTAGTTGATTTATTGATTGGCAAAGTTGATTTCAAGTCATTTGTAAATGTGTTTACCGGATTGTTTACCATTCAGCGTTTATTCTAATCTCTGAATATTTTAAGATGAAAAGTTATTATTGTACGAGTCACAGATATTAGAATTATTATGACCTCACAGAGAATTCAATTTTATTCTAGTAGTACTGCCCTGTAGCGATATTTTACCTTTAAAAATAATGCTTTGTTTTCATGAAAAAAAAAATGAGGATAGCCTCTTGTACATCACCCTCTACAATTAGGGAAAAAATCATTCGGATTGGACAAAGATATATATCCGTGGTTTCAATTTCACCCCTTTCAGTTATTTATACATTGGATAGAGCTTTTGACTGCCCTGCTTGCTCACACATCATAAACATATCATTAAACAGACTTGGACCCATCAAACTTGAATGTTAGTAGATGTCAATGTCCTAAAAATGGTAAAAAAAAAAGTGCCAACTTGAATTTATTTATTTTATGAAATTTGCAACTTTCTTCAATTATGGTCGTATACAGGTTAACAGTAAATTAACACCAGATTCTTCAGAGGCATTTCGAATGAACCACAATCCAATGAATGAAATTGGTATTTGCAGTCCAAATTTTGGCCTACGTATCTTATTTAGGTCATTATCAGTTGGATTCAGTGTCATGCCATATTTTTCTATACTGACTTCTGTTACCTTTGTAAGAACAGCTTCAGAATCAGATTTTATCGCGGGTGGAGACGAGGAGTCAACACGTTCACAATTATGACACTGGGACCATCAAAATAGCTCACAAAAATAGACGGAACACCGAATAATTCGCAATCAATTTGGACTTATCTTCCACAAGATCCCTTATCAATATTGCATTGTCACTTACCCAAGGCGATATTCTTACGCAATATCATTTTGACGTACTCAATTAGAGAAAATCATTTCAATGTTATGTGGAAATTTTATTCTAAGTGTTGTTTAAGCAATAGTGTGGGTTGGTCCAAATGAGGAGGCCCCCCGTTTACGCCCATCTGGAACATGTCCCGCAGTATTTTCTTTAACTTATGTAGTTATGAGTCGTAACTGCATGCATATATTTTCTTTGAACGAAAATTCTGGAATTATTATCATTGTAGCGTGACCACATGTGTTTTGTCTATTTCAGTTCCTCGTTTGTGATTTTTAGGAAAATTCTCGAACATTTTAACAAAGATAAATAAAATAATTAACAATGAAAGTGTTTTTGGCAATTTTACTTTGATAGGTTATTGTCAGGTTGCTATAGGATGATATCAGAATCAGACATAGCCTGTTTGTATAATTTTGAAAGTTTTACAAATACCGACCCACAACTAAAAGAGGGCATAACTAATTCACGGAAGACGGGAAAGCGGGACTCAAAACACTAAGTTACGGAAGATGCGAGAGAGTAGGAAATTAACAATCCTAATTTACGAAGTTCAAACCTAATTAGTAGCCTATACAAATTAGTAGTAGTATTAGTAAATTCAGTATTAGTTAGGGAGAAGGGTTAGGGTAGGCTCAGGTAATAGATATTTAGGGCAACCCTAATATACAGAGTTACGGATTTTGCTCACTAATTTACGGATTTACTGAATGATTTTTACGGATTCCGTAAGTTACGTACCGACAGACTGATTTAATATCTATATATTTATTACCTGAGCCTACCCTAACCCTCCTCCCTAACTAATACTAATTTGTATTAAGATGAAACAAAATCCGTATCTCCGTAAATCCGTAACTCCGTAAATTAGGTTTGCCCAGTGTAAATAAGTTTATATTTGATTTGATATCCGCAACTACCGTATATTAAGATTGTTAGTTTCCCGCACCTTCTGTAAATTAGTATTTTGATTTCCGTCTTCGTAAATTAGGGATGCCCTGAAAGAGAGCATAGAGAAAGAATGAACGATTTGCTGCATTACATCTGGGCAAACCTAATTTACGGAGTTACGGATTTTGTTTCATCTTAATGCAAATTAGTATTAGTTAATTCAGTATTAGTTAGGGAGGAGGGTTAGGGTAGGCTCAGGTAATAAATATATAGATATTAAATCAGTCTGTCGGTAATCAACTTACCGAATCCTTAAAAATTATTCTGTAAATCCGTAAATTTGTGAGCAAAATCCGTAAATCCGATCATCCGTAACTCTGTGAATTAGGGTTGCCCATTACACAACTCTTGGCATTGCTATAAGATGTCTTTATAAATTGATAGATTTACTGTTAACTTAACTTTTAGATTATCTATACCCAACACCATATATTTGATACCGTACTACTACTGCTGCCAAAACTCTTTTCTCCAAGAATGGCCGAAAACAAGGTTCTAATTTTTCAGTGATATTTTGTCAGTAAATTATTCTGATTATTTTTTTTTCTGTAAAAAATGATGCATATAAAACAAGAAAAATATGGTTAAATTTGAATCCAATTATTTTTCAATGGTTTATGTCCGAATCTAACCAGTAGTATCCTCATGTGTAACGACGTGTGTTTATTTTTCCTCAAAATTACAAAAATTGTTGTAACCCTTACTGTGTGAAAGTGAGGGGTTAGTGTTGAATTTCTATTGATTTGATTCCAGTATTCCAGCCCTTTTTGTAAATTTGGGATTCCCGAACGTGATGAGAAAAGATATGGCCCAATTAAATTTGTCAATTTGTACACCTTTGGGCAAGATCTCACTTTAGATTCATTTGAAAGAGAATGAATAATACCTGCAATTTGCAACAAAATTGCAGCAATAGTTTGAATATTCTACCGTCATCTTGTGACATTGAGAGGAAAAATGGGAAACAGTTGAACTTTTTTTTGAAAAGTTTAAATTGAAATCCTAATAAAGAGCTTTAAATTCTGAACAAACTTTCCCAGGCTATGGCAGATGAATGCAAAGCTACAGGAAACAAAGCACTCAATGAAGGGAAGGTAGATGAAGCAATAGAAGCTTATACTAAGGTAAACCAAACGTTTTGTGTTTGCAAAAATAAGAAGATATTTGAAGAACATCCAGTCAAACCTACACAATTCACACAGATTCTAAACTTAGTATATATTAGTACTTTGTGTACCACCAAGTGTTGGAGATTGACTGAAATTTGAATGGTCAAATTTTACCCAGAATATGCGGTTTATTTTAAAATAAATTGTGGATGTAACTGGCGGATGTTCTAATTATCCTCAACAAATATATAGAAGTAATGCATTGTTCATTTTATTTTAGTCACTTCACTTCATTGGCCTCAAGGCTGTAATACACGTACGCGGTAAACGCACACGTTTTTTGGTTTGTTTCATCACAACCGTGTGGATACGTATGGAATCTAATTACGCCAGGTTGTAATGAAACAAACCAAAAAACATGTACGTGTATTCCAGCCTTTATGCAGTGTCCGAAATGTGGATAAAATTTTTTTATAAAAAAACAAAAAAAACAACTCTTGGCAAATTAATATAATTAAGTGATATTTCTCGTCTTCAGGGAATCACGATCGACAACGAGAATCATATCTTGTACAGCAACAGATCGGCTGCTTACGCGAAGAAAGAAGATTATGCAAAAGCACTGGAAGATGCGGAGAAAGTTGTCGAGATGCAACCAAAGTGGTCGAAGGTGAATTTTGATGAATTGAGAAATGTCGGCTCTTAAGCATAGGAGCAGCTTCACTCAGTCAAAAATTTCTCTGAACCTGACCCAGGGCACAAAATAACGGCCAGTCATCGGTCAAATGACTGGCAATTTGAAGGCTTTGACAGTCGTCAAAATTTGACGCTGGTAAAAATGACAGGAATATTTGTGTTTTCAATGCGAAATTAAACAGGGCACAAAATAACTCAATTGTAAAACGAACGATGAACGTAAAAGTTCGTTTTTCGAACAATGAATGTCCTCAATTTACTTTTTGTAACAAGCGGAATTATAAAGGAAAATAACATTCTCTCTATGCATGCCAAGTTTGTATTCATAAGATTTCACAAATAATTTGACAGGTCAAACAACAGTTTTGACAGGCTTCGACTGGCCAAGCCTGTCAAAATGACAGGTCTCCCAAAATTCCTCTTTTGTGCCCTGCTAACCCCACCCAATTGAAAAGAACCAATTCCTGCTTATACCTATAATAACTGCAAGATATAATACTAAGTATGAAAGTTTAGAAAAATCAGTAATGAAATGAATTGATGGATCAATTTTTATGTTTGTAATTTCATGTTATGTCATTTAAAATATTTATTATTATTTTTACTTGGCGGATGCTTTGCATCCGACAAGTATGTTGGTCGGCTCCGTTTTTTTATTTATTTGTATGTTCCACGTTCTTCGTGGTGCAATAACTCGCTCGAAT
>JAUELA010191923.1:0-12244 GCA_031471845.1 Boltenia villosa | reverse complement strand
ATTAAATTTTTGAAAAAAGTTGAATCTAGATTTTATGGTAATTTTTTGCGAACTTAACCGGGATATTACTGTAATTGGACATTACTTTCGACATTTTGATGTTGGTAAAAAGTTAAATTCTGCTTATTTCAATATGTATGATTATAGGGGCCTGAGACAAAATTATATGCGACAATTTGTTACAAATTTGAAAATGTTACAATGATTGTTATATCATCAGTTGTCACAAAGGACCATTGTTACAGAATTTTTAAATCAAAATTTACTTTTTTCTCTTACCCACAGGGAACTCTTTTACATGTCCTTACTTGGTCTCTTCATAAGCAATAGGATAAAATTGCACTTTTTTAACCTTAGAATAAAAACAACCATTTCTTCATTTTATTCCACACTTTCTCATCATTTCATCAGTCATAATTTCACTTCAGTCACTACATCAGGCCATATTTTGTGTTTTTATTTTTGCATTTCATGTTAAAGCCATTCAATATATAATAATATAACTTCAACTGTTAAGGCTGGAATACACGTACGCGGCAAACTCACACGTTTTTGGTTTGTTTTGATGTAGCCGTGCGGAATCGAATTTGGCTATATAAAAAAAAACCTAAAACGCGTGAGTTTGCAGCTTTCGTATATACCAGCCTTAAGTGTCATCTATACTTACTGAGGGTTATTAACCATCTTTTCTGGTATATGGTGCACTATGAAAATGTAAAATTCACTTGTCTATTGGAATTTTTCCCAACTATATAAATAAATTTAATCTATAAATGACAATGACCTGATGCACAGTATGTAGTTGGCAACTGGAAGGCATTCCACTCACTTGATTATATATTTTATGAATCTCAATGGTACATGAACGCCTTTGTCGTCATTTTGAAAATTTTAATTCCATGATATTCTTGGCGCACCTAGCCCCCTCTTGTGGCACACTTGTGTGTTATTATTCCCACAGTGCACAATTTAAGAATCACTGGTCTAGAGTCTACCCTATGTTGGCTAATATTAGTCTGGGTTCAAATCTAAATAGTGCTGTACGATATCATTGAATTTATGTCATATCAAAATGTTTCTGATAATAGATGAATTCTGATGGGGTTTCAAGTATTCAATTTCTTGTATTTTTTGTAATCTTAGCTTGAAAATGGACAATTTTTACATCTTTTAAAGTATTCAGTAAAATGTCTTCACTTTTCTGTTTTTTTTTTCAAGGTAAAACTTCACATGTTCCTTCATGAGGGATAGAATTAATTTTTGCACTTCTTGGTAATATTATATTAATATAATAATATTCTCATATTAACTTCAAATAATCCAATCAGGCGGAGATTTCATTGTTTTCTATTTTTTTCACACTGTTTTCTTCTGCTTTATGTTATGCAAATATTAATTTTCAGTTTTGCTCAGAATAAAGTATTATCATTAACCTTCAATTTGTTTGTGACAGTTATCTTTGTTATAGCTTTAACGGCTATGGGTGAACTTAGGGGGCCCCAAAGTGGTAAATTTAGACCCCAAGGGGTTAATGGAACTGAGCAAGGGGTCCATAGAGAGGCTACAGAATACAGGGGTGAAAATTGGACTTGAAAAAAATAGAATTTAGATTTAAATATGCCTGCTTACGAGCATGCTAAACTTGGATAGCGGAGGAAAGCAGTGACCAGGGTCACGTGAAACCGCTTTGCACTGGCGCCCATAAAATGATGCAAAAAAATAATAATTTAACAACATTCAGGCAAATATAAGCATCTGGACAGTTGTTATAGAAACACGACATTGAGTTTAAACTTAAGACAGTTCCATAAGAGGATTGGTGGGGATGGGACAGTCTAATCATTACATGATTCTCGGTGCTATCCCACAGTACAGAGCTCTGATGACGATTCTTGGATTCTTCGACTGTGGATGTGGGGGTCCTCCTGCTAGTGGAGGAGCTTGAATAGCTGGAGGAAGAGAATGGATAACTGCTGGAGGAATCTAGTCTGGGCCCGTGCTGGTAGGATTGATTTTGTCCTGGGTGATAACTCTGATTCTGGGAGTGATAGGGCCCCGATCTGTGAGGTTTTTGGACCCTTGGGGCTTCATAACTGTTCACTGGGTTTTGAGGTTTGTATTGAGGTCAGGAAAAGGGGACTTGGGGATGGGTGGGACCATTCGGGGTAGCTTTAGGTGGTTGGTTGGGTGAATAGTACCCTGGGTTTGGTTTACTATGTTGTTTATTGGGGCTGGTATTGAAACCATCCCTGGGGCCATAATTAGCATGGGAGTGAGAATTAGCAACTATATTAAGCACAGGTTCTTAACTAGGATATTCCTTGGTGGGCACCCTGACACATAAGCATTGGAGATATTAGAATACCAGTCAAATTTTGCTTAATTTGACGCTTGGTTGTGTATATAGTTCAGCTCTATTTGATGATTGGTTGTGTATATAGTCAGCTTGAATGAAATTATAATATTGATTGTTCTAAAAATGATTTAAGTTGTGAAAAATGAATGAGAGCGCTCTAATGGCTCCACGGCTGTCCGGTGGCCGAACAGGTAAAGCCGTCGGCTGGTCATCTATACCCACATACAGGTTTTGGGTTCGAATATCGGCTTCATCTGCACAGATTTATTCAGCACCTACACGTTGCACGCTTGTTGATCACTTCACTTCAATATATGCCGTGTTCACCCTTGAGCATTGACGTGAGTAAGTGACTGGGGACGCTGAACTCCTCGCCGTTACAGAGCGGTTTCACGTGACATTGGTCTCGGCTTTTCTCCGCTATCCAAGCCGGCATGATCGCACCATGCGTCCATGTATAAGCCCACTACGGCTCCCTGGTGAATCCGAAGGTAAATATGATGCATTAATCAAAAAACATCGACATTGGAGCGCTTTCTTTCATTTTTCACAATTCACTCAACTTCAATCATATTCAGAACAAGCAATATTATAATTTCATTCAAGCTGACTATATACACAACCAAGCCATCAAATTAAGCATAACTATATACACAACCAAGACATCATATTAAGCAAAATTTTACCAGTGTTTTAATATCTGCAATACCTATGCAAGGATGCCCACCAAAGAATATCCTAATTAAGAACTTGTGAAGAACCTAGTTGCTGTTAGCCTTAAACCAGGGGTGGGCAAACTATGGCCAGCAGGTCACATGCGATCTGCGAAGTCTTCCTGTGTGGCCCGCGAACTTCCTTGCAAGACGATGTCAATTTGTGCAGTCCAGACATTTTCGCAGAGAGAAATGCGTTTAACAAGACTGCAATGAGATTTCGCAGTCATGTTGCAAACACATTTGCATAAATAATAATTGCGTTTTTGTGTGGAAACAACATTTTGTGAATATAGTTTTTGTTCAATGTGGCCCGCGAGAGATTCACAGATGCTCCATGCGGAGAAAAAATGGTTGTCCATCCCTACCTTAAACTGTCTAAATTCACTCAACAAACAAAATCCAATGTCTAATAGCATATGTATATATATATTACTATGTTATATTTTAAAAGAAAATCAGTACGCTAGAAAGTTGACATAAAACGATGCAAAAAAAGCTAATTTTAAGACATTCAGGCAAATATAAGCATCACTACTCAATACTGAACTTATACATTCCATTATAACATTGATAATACAGTGGACAGTTGCTATAGAAACACAACATTGAGTTTGAACTTGAGACAGTTCCAAAAAGTGATTGGTAGGGACGAGTCCGGGTTGAGGCCTAATGATTACATGATTCTCGGTGCCATCCCAGAGTACACAAAGGATTGCGCAAATGACCTCAGTAGATGAAGGGTTCAACATCCTTAACACAAAAACAATTACAATCAAAGAATAATTTTTAAGGATTCCGGAAATTGATGTTACTCGTTACTCGATCGAGTCCAAATTTTTCGGACTCGTCCTAACTCTAGTGATCAGTATGACTTAGGGGGAGCCACCTATTATTAAGGTCATTTAGGCTGTGTTGTATGTGAAAATTTGTTAGAGCAACTGTGTTTATGTGCTCAAGGGTACTGTTCAAAATGAGAGAAAGGTATCTCTTCATAGCCATGCTCGTGAAAGAAAATCAACTATGAAGAGAAATTCCCCAAAATTGGAGATGCCGGCGTCCAATGCAAGATCTCTCTCTTAGACCACCAGCTCAATAACAGTGTTGGATCTTCTGATGAGAGAATCAAAAAGCTTCATTATTTGCTAAAGACAAGCAACTAAGCCTAAGCAGGGGTGGGCAAACTAGAGCAGGGTCGGCACTTCCTCGCAAGGCGATGTTGATTTGTGTGGTCCAGATACTTTCACACAGAAAACGCATTTAACGAGACTACAATGCGATTTATATTCGAGGCGTATTTCATTGTGGAACAAATAATACATTTGCATGAATAATAATTGCATTTTTGTGTGGAAATAACATTTAGTAAGTTTTTGTTGAATGCGCGAGATAATCACAGATGCTCCATGCGCCCCACGGCAAGGAAAAATTTGCCCACCCCTGGCCTAGAGTGGCAATTATCATACATACCTAAAGCAATAACATGCAAGAAAGGAACAATGACAACAGTATAACAATTAACAACATTGATATAAAAATAGATTCTACTCTACATAATACTGAATATAGGAACAAAACTGTACATAATTATACAGGAATTGTTGAAAAAAATCAATTTTCGTATGTACATAAAACAGAGAAAAATTTAATTCTGAAACAGATTTTTCAATCGATATTTCGCTAAGTATAAAAAAGTTGAAAATAGTGAAATTTGTGATGTGAACAAATAATGAAAAAAATGAAAAATATCCATTCTGTGCACTACCAGGGCGACGTACAATGATAAGTTTGACATTTGAAATTGAAATTTGATCAATTTAGAGCGGGGTTCATTCCCAATTGGGGTGATCTTCACCCATGGGGTCATATTAACCCAAAATGTATGAAAATGAAAGACTTGAACTCTAATGTCGACACCCTCATGTATGTCGCCTCGTTGATAAAGTTGCAAGTATTTGATCAAATAGTTAAAAGAATATAAAATATTTTCACAAATGTTGAAAATTTTCACTGAATGGAGACAAATTGCAAAAAAAAAAATATATATACACGGAAAAAATATCTGAGATTTTGTCTCAGTATTATTTGATACATAATATTTTGATCCAGCAATTATTTTGGCACTATCAATTTTGTGTATTTAACAGTAATTTGTGGCACTTATCAGTTATCTGAGTTCATTTTTGGGCCTCAATATATTGGACAAATGGGATATGACATATAGTCAAACCCTTTGATTTTGATCTCAAAACAATGTACCTGATAAGCATTTGACTACAAGTTGGTTTTTTAGTTGTTGTTTCAAAGGGTGTTAAATCTCAAACTGCCAAAGTCATTTAGGCTATATAGTTTGAGAATTTGTTGAAGCAATTGGCATTCGGCAGCTTGATCATACCATAGTGATAGAGGTACCATAGTGAGCTAAGGGAATTCATCTGTAAGTGTCATGCATGTTCTATGTTAGTGAAGGAAATCTCGACAACTAAGGGAGATTTCTGAAAATTGGAGAAGTCAAAGAAGTGCAAGAGCTTCTCCCCTAGATATCCAGCAATATTAAACAGTTACGGATTATTCCTCATTAATTGCGTATTGCTACAGCATCCCATGCTTTCCTAGATGGATTACTAGATTTGTACAGTTTTCGAAAGTTGTCATATTTGAAAAGTTGACCTACATGTTGGGAAGTACTGAAGATTCATTTATGTTAATTTCTATCACACGTTTAGGTATAAATTGCGTGGCTATTCAAAGATGTAGCTTGGGTCAAAGGTCAACCATTGTACAGTGGTTAAGGACATCATTTCACAGTGTTAGATATTGATTTATTGCTTTCCAGTGTGTGCTGATTTCAAGTTAATGTTAAAAAGGGGAGAAGAAGATAAATTATTGTATTATCACTCATTTCAAGAAAAAAAAATAATTAAATATTTATATTATATTATCATTAAATACCTGAACTAATTAAAAAAACTATATATATGGATTTACATTTGAAATTGATCACCTTGAAAAAATATGGATGAGAAATTTAAAGCTATACTTCCTAATACTTTTCGATCGATCAAATTTATGCAAAACCGGAATGAACGGTTTCATTCACAGTAAGGGATGCGCAGTTGGATCAAGGAATGTTTAAGATCCAATTTTTGGTCATTTTCTTTCATCCCTAACCATCCTATATTATAGTATTTATAATGACGGTAAAAAATATCAAAAAATTAGAACACATTCATACAGGTCACAACTGTTGTATGTTGACAAAATCGACTTTCCAAACATCTCAAAAATGAAGTGTCGAACTAACACTAGGAAGACCGATGGTCAAACGACAATTCCTGAGCGGTTAAATTAATGCTTCTGAATGGAAATATATAAATTACAGTGATTCATTTAGTACCTTGGAATAAATTCAACAAATAAGCACCATGTTTGAAAAAAGAGTATAAAAAGGGTATTTTGTTGCAAAGAGTGTGGTATTGAAGTTTCTGGTGCAGAAACTATAACTTTTGGCCTGATTTTATCTACTCTGTTATAATTAGAGACGCATGTAACAGCAACAACTAAGCTTGCAAGTCAACCTAGTTCTTGTGAAGTGGTATTTTTGATTAAAAATCAACTTGTATGTCGAACTCTAAGGTAGCTAGTGTTCATATGAAACTGGGCCAATCCAGAGCTATTATATTCTGAGCATTTAACTCATTTGGTTCTCATTTTTCCTCATCTGTTCTCATACGTACATTGGCTCTTGTTCTTCATTAGCTTGTTGGATACTGTGGCCGTTTGCGAACTGAAATGTGTTGTATTGTTGGTCTGGATGTTCTGACGTATTCATACGCGCAACGGCGTAGAATTTCGTGCCCAAATTGTCCAGTTTAGTCTTTTCCACCGCTTTAAATGATGATTTTCGTCTTGGTGGTGGTGGAGGTGCTTCCCCAGAATGTGGGAATTCCCCTTGATGGTAACCTTGTGGGGAATACCCATGTTGATTTTCAGTATGGTAAGGAGATGGATTGTGTATATTGGGTGGAGTATGGGTATAAACTGGGGGTCTTTGGTACTGAGGTGAAGTCCCCCCTCTGTGGTGGTTAGTATGTCTGTTAGGGGAAGTTTGGACCTCCATATTGTAACGAGGGGGACTTTTGACAGGGGAAACTCCGGCATAACCAGAAAATTGGAACCCACTACCTTGAGAATCTCTCAACCTGGAGGAACCTGTACCCGGATCCTCATCTAAGTAAGAATCTTCCTCTAGCTGAAAAGCATTTCCAGGAGCATCCTCCCTGTATAGTTTATTCAAGCTACTCAGGCGATCCTTCAATATCTGGTGATTCTCATCAAACTCATTCCTCCTGGTTGGGGATCCGGGCGAGAATCTTTGACCATAACCTGGAGAACTTTGAGATTTTTCGTGGATTGGGGAGTGCCGACTCTGATGACGATTCTTGGATTCTTCGACTGTGGATGTGGAGGTCCTCCTGCTTGTGGAGGAGCTTGAATAGCTGGAGGAAGAGAATGGATAACTGCTGGAGGAATCCAGCCTGGGCTCGTGCTGATAGGACTGATTTTGTCCTGGATGATAACTCTGATTCTGGGAGTGATAGGGCCCCGATCTGGGAGGTTTTTGGACCCTTGGGGCTTCATAACTGTTCACTGGGTTTTTGGGTTTGTACTGGGGGCTAGAAAATGGGGGTTGGTGATGCGTGGGACCATTTGGGGTAGATTTAGGTGGTTGGTTGGGTGAATAGTACCCTACATTGGGTTTACTATGTTGTTTATTGGGACTGGTATTGAAACCCTCCCTGGGGCCAAAATTAGCATGGGGGTGAGAATTGGAGGGTGTTCCCTGGGGGTTGTAAACTTGCTGGGACCTTGGCACATGGTAAGCTTGCTGGACGTTAGTTGGTTCCGTTGAATCGTAACTGTCGGGAGAGAAAACGGAATGGCTGGAGGAACCAGATTTCGCCCTGAATAAAAGAGGACGAAATTTAGCTAAAAATATTATGTAAAAGATGAGAATTTCAAACTTATGTGCTCTATTTTGCTCCAAACAGAAAAAAATAGAGGGGAGGGGAAGAAAACAAATAGAGGGGAGGGGAAGAAAAAAAATAGGGGGGGAGGGGAAGAAAAAAAATGAAAACTTGAAAATTGATGAAAAACAATGTAAAAAATTCAATAATTAATGTTCACATTAGGTTAAATTTCTGTAAAAAGCTCTAGAGTAGCGGTGGCCAAATAAGTTGAGCGCATTCGACTGGTCGATCGCTGAAGCGATTAAATTCTTTAAGTTTTAACTCTTTGCGCTGACGGAATTGACTGAAAATATTGTACCATAGAGAGGGGCTGATTTTAGCGAAGGTTAATGCGCAATAATTAGTTCAGAGTCAAGACCGTTCACACATATATATATGTTCTTCAATTTCTTCTTCTCGGTTAGTGGGATGATTTTAATCGAAGTCAATCGCAACCTTGACAAGTTGGCCACCCCTGCTCTAGAGCTGCTAAATGCTTGGTTAAACATGTTCTCAAGCTTATACCATTTGTCACGTCTACGAAACCTCGCCCTTCCATATTTTATGCCTTTGGTTTTTGATCGTTAATGTGGACGCTCTCACAAAGTGCCACGCATTTATGACGTATTAAGTGAATTCTTGCTGACCAATGAATGCTGCCTGGGATACAGATAATTGTTACTAGCGCTGATTACTCGAAATGGTGCCATTATGATTTAGACGTCCGCTGTGGACGGACAAGATTTCTGTCTCGAGTTATATGTTTAGAGAAATCATCATTACTGTTGTTAAGAGAGATTGTTGTAAGTGTACTGCCTGGGGTAACATATTCGTTTTACCACACTCCTATCACACTCATATACGCCAAACTTGATCAGCTTTATTGCTGCTGCTGCATATTTCACCCGTGAAGACGGATGAGGTGCCTGTGCCCATCATTGACTTTATTTAATAAAATATTTTGTTTTGAACGTGCGTAATACGAGTTCCCTGCTGGGTAGATATATAGAGGTTATATCTGTTGCCTTGCAGTGATCACAGTCACTACACCACTATAAGACAAACATAATAATCGAACATTCATGAAATTATTCAAAATCCTACAATAAATAGTAAAATTTACTTCAAGGGGTAAAAAGGGGGGCACCATGACCCCAGAATGAAACTTACCCAATACTATTATCCCCATTCACAGCCGACCTCATAGACATGGCTGAACTTGACCCAGGTGAGTCGGGATCCAAGTCTATTCCGGAGTCGTTTCGGTCTTGGGTCAGATACTGGCCGTGCTGCTGGACAGGCTTGCTGATTTTAGGCTGAGCCTGCTGATTTGTGTACGCTGGGTGTGTATTATGGGTCGAATTTGAAAAGTTTTGACTTTTTTGTAAAATTTCTTGCATTAGTTGGAACTGTCCATCATTCTGTTGCGGTTGCTGCTGATTGGTTGGATTTTTTGGTTTCAGCAAATCAGAAGGAGAGGAGTGGAGGTTGCTACGGTGATAGCCTGCCTTTCTCCTTGGTGGAGGAACCGGCTCTTGCTCCGCCTCCTGTTCGGATTGGTCAATTTGCTGATAATTAACCAATGGTTGGACTGGGTTTGAGTTGTTATTATTCAAATTAGCATTGTAAATGCTAAGGTTTTGTCTGATTGGTTGCTTTTGAATGTACTGGTTGTCAATATAGCCGCCATTGGTCAGTTCTTGCTTATGATGAAGTTGACTCCGCCCATCCACGAAAGATTCGTTCTGATAGGTTGATTTGTTGTAATTGTTATTGACATCGTTTTGTGATTGCTCAGATCGTCTTGTAGGCGTGGCCTTGTTTCCATAGCGACCATATTGAAAGTATTCCCGCCCATCAAGTTCATATTCTTCAACATTTCCGTTCTGATCCATTTCAACGTTGGACGGTATTGTGTTCTCTTTCTGCTGTGGACGGTCTTCAGTATAACCTCTATGGTTCCTGTGAAAATTTGAACAAAAATCAGTTTCTCACGTCTTAAAGTTGCGATATCTTGAATATTTGAACAAGCAAACTAACCTGTTGTATTCATCAACCCATTGTTGCTCTCTAGCGCCACCCATCCTCTGGTCTGCTGACCTTTGACCCTTCTTCCTCTGCACCTCATGACTTCCTACTCCCTCTATATTGCTCCGCATGGCCTCCCTGGACGTGTTGGAGTCATGGTACGGGACCCCAGTCACGGATTTCCTCCCCGATTCGAAATGAACTGGGGTGGGAATGCGAGATTTGTGGGTTTCGTACCTGGTTGGAAAAAAATCAGAATTTCAAAAAGTAAAAATAACAAAATAGTCGGGAAGTGTACGATAATTGCAAGAAAAACCTAACAGCACTGTAACGGTACTTAAGGTTGAGCCAACCAAAAGCTAGTGTGCTAGGTTGTGATGGTTGTCACTGTATTGCATCCTGCAATGTCATAAACCAGGATGGTCCAACTTCTTTGACATTTCTGGCCACTTCAGCATTAAACATACAAGTCGCGGGCCACAAATGAAAACTAAATATTGTATCTTACTTTCATACACTTTTCACCCAATACTGCCACTGTTGTAATCATTAGTTTCAGGAGTTTTAAATGTATTCAAACATATTGATGGTCATGTTCTTGTCTACTAATGGAATTTCTGGAGTCGAGACATTTTTACCACAGTCTCAATATGGATTTCTTTGTTGGTACTGGCAGGTCGAAGAAAAGCGCCTAGTTTAGTGTTTCATTTCCTAGTTGACATTGGCTCTTGTATTTATACTGCACTATTACTTGAAAAAATATCGTCTCTCATTTTTTTTCTAGAAAAAATACAACAGATCAATATATCATTATGGGCGCTAACGGATCAATAAAAATCACTCGGCGGGCCACAAGTAGCCCGCGGGCCCGTAGTTGGACTACCCTGTTATAGTTGGTTATAGTGTCATAACATTTTTTCTATACTGACCACTGTTTTCAAAATTTTGGATTTTAAAATCACGAAAAATAAAATTTTATCCATCTATGTCATAAATACGTAGGTTTATTTCGTCGCGGTCGCGGTTATATATCTTTTTCATACCGAAAGAACCATTTTAATAAATAAACTCCATCTACCTGTCCTTCCTCGGCCTGGGCAGTGTGCTGCTCTTTCTATCATCAAGGAAATCATCGACACTTCTGCTCCTTAGAGAAGACGGAGGTGCATTGTGTTTCGGTCCACCGGTCATTGCCATGGCAACTTCAAAATCTTCAGAATCTGCAAGTGAGTCCGCAGTGTCGAATGATCTCTGTAATTAACGGATAGTGAATAAAGTAAGGTCATGTGACCTGATTTTAGGGTCAAGGGGTGACAGCTTTCCTCCGCCATTAATCTGGCATGATGACATCATCTGGTTATGATGTCATTTAAAGGGTGGAGGGGATGAATCTAGCAACGAACTCCACTCACGTTAGTAGCTTCAGAGTCACAAGATGACAATCTTGAGATGCGAGCCTTTCTTGAGTTCGTTGCCGTGGACGACGGGGACTTGCTTCTGATTGGCTTCCGTTTTATTCTCCGCCCATTGTAATCATATTCCTGGAAAGATCAAGAAGATTTATTCCAGGAAAAAATTTGAAAAATATTCTCAGTAAATTCACCCCACATATCAGGATTGTGGGGTGAAAGTTGGGGTAGTTTTGGGGAGCTTAAGGGTTTTAAATTCCACAAAAAATGGTTTATAACTTTAAAATCAATCCTTTTAATGTAAGAAAGTATAAATCTAGAAGGGAACCTTGAACTAGATCAGTGGTTCCCAGGCGTTTCATCTTTACAACTTGTAAATTTTACTGAAATTTTTATACATATTACGAAGCATGATGGGGGGAATAACCCCGTTCTCCCCTCAATATCCAAACATGGGTCCAAAAACTGAAATATTCAGGTAAATTGGTACTGGTTTTTAAATTTACAGACTTTAAGTTTATCAGCCTAATTGTTAGCAATGAGGGCACCACCACAGGTTAGAAACCACTGAACTAGATATTTTAATTTGTCGATTTCTCAAAATTCGTCAGCTTCAGAGATTTTAGAAAATTTTCACGATAATAAAATTCATTTTCGAAGGTTGAAAATTAAACACACACTTACCACAGTGTGTTTGAGCTGGTCGCTGCTGTCGTTTCCACTTCTTCC
>JAUELA010191812.1:0-12252 GCA_031471845.1 Boltenia villosa | reverse complement strand
TAGGAAACAGTCATGGAACTCTAGTTTTACATTCTTACGTCGCATATATGCGATTTGTTTATAAACATATAATTCACCATGAAACAGTAAACTCACACCCGAGCTGTGCCCATGCACTAGATAAGTCAAATAGTTGAAACTTTTGCATGTGAGAAAAATAAATGCTTGTGGAATACCTTGAGTTCAAGGAGATGGAAGATAAAAAAATATAAAGACTTTTAACTCGGTTCGCATGCATTTTCTAGTGTTTTCTGAATGTCTGCATTGCAAAGTATATATTTCGCGAGTCAATTAAAGGCAAGACCGGGTACAGGCGTAAAAAAACACACAAATAACCTCGGTTCAGGCTGAAAGGTGGCACAAGTAGCTTAGAAGCGTTTTTCATCAACAGTTCGAAACGATTTCAACTTCACTTCGCTTTCTAGAGAGCGCTTTCTATGCTCTTAGAGAGAGCTCACATCCAAAGATACAACGAGCACCACACATCCCCTGCTACGAATCTTTATTCTTGTAGCGATGGGGAGGGGGTTAAATGCGGCCAATGTAACTATCCGTGATGTTAGATATATATATATACGTTTGCAACTCCCAAAAGTTCTTTGTATTTCTTCTAAAATTTAAACTGTTTCTAATCTAAAGGCAGAGTAATTTCAATGTATACATATTATACAAAATCAGTAAACTATACATTTTCCATGTATTGTACTTCAACAGTTTAACAGGACGATGCACAGTCTGTTCTAAAATGTTTCATTTCGCAAGTCCATTGCAGATAATACATGAGTCACTCGTACATAAAGGTGATAAAATCTGGGTAATGTGGTATATCTATGAATTATTAAGCAAGGAAGAGAAAGTTACAGAAATGTTGTGTGAGTCATGCAGAATAATGTGTTCACCCTTCTTTGATATCAGATGGAGCACCATAACTCTAATGAGATCATGCATTGTTATTGATAGATATTTGATATATTTCGTCTAGCTAGATGTTTTGATTTAAGTAAATATTGCGGACTTAAACTTTTAGATTTGTGCTAACAAGACCATGTGTCATATTATTTCGAATTTTATAATTCTTGTTTGAGCATCCTGGTGGCTTACCATACACAAAGGTCCTCAACTAGGAGAGAGAATATAGAAAGGATGAACAGTTCGGTGAGAGGTATGTTAAAAATAAGTCAACAAATCTGCTTGCTCTTCTACTCAAACGTGAAATGGAAATAGTTTCAAAAGTGCTCTATATCACACGAACGCTCCTTCTACCTTAGCCCGCTCAGCATCGAAATGACGTCATAATCTTTAGTTTGACCTTTTGAACTTTCTCCCTTGAACCCTTTCTTCCATAGAGAGGTCAAAGGTTGCTTAGTAACGTCAGAGAACTTGGAACCGGTGGACATTTGACCTTCAGTAAATATTGACCCTTGACCTTCGGTGACCTTTGGCCTCTGAACTTTACTAGCTTGAACTCCTCTCATCCACTTGGATTTTGCGCCCTTAAACGTCACTCTACTTGACCCAGCATCTTCATCGGTCACTAGCTCCCGTGACCTTTCCCCTCTAGGTAAACTTCCAGCGTTTGACCTCTGTGACCTCTGAGCAGCTGCGAATCCACTTTTCCACAAAGATTCTCTTGGTCGAATATTATTAGTTTCAAAGTAATCACTCTTCGCGCCTTCGGCGCCTGAACATGTTGGGGATTGTCTCCTCTCCCATGGTCCCACATCGTGTGACATGAACCGTGAAGTCTCCTCATCTTCTGATTGGTCATGAAATCTACGTCATTCATCAAATAACGGTTGGAAAATATACAACAAAGTATCGGATTCGGATTATGCTAAAACGGTGGACGTAGAAAATGTTGTGAAAAAATGTTCAATTTTGGACTGAGTATTATTTCTCGTATTTGTAGTTGCTAACGTTAAGTCTAATTTTTTTGCTTACGAGATTTATTGTTTCTTGATTAAAATGACAATTCGATCGAATGAATAATAAAAGACTAGCTGATCTTTACTTATTATTAAACATGTCAATAAAAAAATTATTTTAGTCGATTCGGAACATAGTACTTTGTGTGTACAGAATTGCTTCTCTGATCCACACGCAAGTCCGTACATATTATATTAAGACATTTCGGAGCATAACCAATTTACTTCAGCATAATTGACAATGAAAAACTTATTATTCGGAAATGTCTGAACACAAAAACGCTTTAAAGTTATCTAATTCATCAGAAAAATATTATTCGTTTTTGGACAAAGAACTTGTTGTAATAAGTCTGCGGTTAGCTTTCACTCAATAAACCTTTTCAACATCTCGTGACTGATGACTCAACAAGGACCCATTCAAGTCATCACGTGCAATGCTATAGTTCTGTGACGCCATAATTGATCATTAATTAGTGGAATATGGAGTTTACGAAAAGCATAGAGCCTAATTCATATAATAATCCCCAAAGTTTGTTTGTATGTATTAAAACAACGTAGCCTTTTATTAACGAATCTTTACCATACTGGACACGGAGGTCCAAATGCATCCCGGAATACTGCATGGGCAAAGAAAATCCGAATCCCGGCCCGCGTTAACATATTTTTTTAATTCACAAGAACAATAACGGGTCCCTTTCCTAGTAATATATAAGGGTCTTCGAAAACAATAAGACCCTAAGACAGGGGTTCCCAACCGGGGGTGCCTGGGGGTGCGAGAAAGCATTTCAGGGTGTGAAGCATAGGAAAGGTTGGGAACCCCTGCTTTAAGACATTCGGGGTCAAAAGAAAATATAAAAATGAAAACACAGTGGAAGGTAGTTCAACCTCTCAACACTTGATTAAATTATATTCGTCGCTGACAAATCAATAAGGTTATGATTGTGAATTTATAACAAGAGATTAAGGAAAATGTCGTTGTTGTGTTTTAAGGGGTGTTTAAGCCATCGGCAACTAAGGTTATTTAAGATATGTAGTGTGTGAAAGTTTGTCAGAGCAGTGTGAATATGTACCTTGCTCAAGGGTACCGCGCGAAAAACTAAAGAGAAATTAATCTCTTGATAGCGCCGTGCATGTTCAAGTATGTGTGTGCAGAGGAAATCTTGACTCGCAAGAAGATTTCCCAAATTTGGAGAAGCCGGAGTAGTGCAAGAGCTTCTCGTCGGAATTCATCAAATGTAGCGCAAACTTTATATAGAAATACAATAGAATAGATAGAAAAATATCAAACATCCTGCTTACCTGTTCCATGACAGCGTAAAATAAAATAAAAATTTATGTTAGAGTTTGTGAAATATAGTTTGAATAAATATAACAAAACTATAAGGAAACAACAATGGATTAGAATCCAAACATGTCAAATTTCAAAAATAATTAATAAATTTAAAAATAGCGATATCTTCTAGGCTTTATAAAGGTATCGTTGTATTAGGGAAGGTGAAATTCAGAATTGTCTTTCGGATTTAAAATGAAGCAAGAATCAAAAAAAAGTGTCCAAAGAACTATGATAGTTAAACTGCTGATCGTAATTTTAATAAATAAGATGGTATCCGGACATTTAGCCAACGGACATGACGCCACAATGCAAAAAAATATATCTTAAAGTTTGGGTTAGGGTTAGGGTTTGTTTAGGTTTAGGGTTAGGGTAAGGTTCAGTGTTAGTGACACACAAAGAATTTTTTTTATTTTTTAATATTGGCAAAATGATCTTCTGTTGTGACGTCACAAACGATGGCTAAATGTCCGGGATTCAATAAGATTTCTGTCAAGTAATTCACCTTGGTCGGTTCTGTAGTAACAATGGAACGCTTCCCTCACTTTATACATTGAAAGCATGGAAAGGTAATGACGATATTATTATTTGAAATTTATTAACATTATGACGTAATAATCGTCTTCATGTGCAGTATTACGATTGTGAAGAACACGTAATGGAAGACAACAAATTCTGCAAATTCAGTTTCAATTCAACTAAGAAACACGTAATTACCGAACCAGAGCGCACACGTCATATTAAATATCCAAAATTGTTCTTATTTTGCATTCGTTTATTGAAAGTGTCAATTGCATATGTACCTGAACAGGTTTACGAACTCGTGACAATTTTCAGAGTTTTTACGTCTTTATATGTTAGGCGAAGAGGCTGTTATCATCAATTAAGTCATTTTATTGCAATTCCTGCTGCGTTAACTTGTTTTACTGCGGTGTAATCGCGATAAACTGCCAACTTGTGTTCTCATCGGGTTCAAGTTCAATTGTCATGGTAATATTAACCCGTTACAATAGATTAACCCTCTATGTGCACGACACCTTTAGTATCTATTTCAATTAAACATTATTTTTTTCACTCATGTGAGATCATTTTGGGCCCCTATGCGACTGCCTTGTTGCTAGTGGTTGCGCCCGCCCTGCAAGCAGGCAAATACATGTAGTTATAATCAGTTAAGCGTCGTTCACACGTAGGAAATGGAACTTCAAAATTCTCCCTAATGGCGTTCGACATCTTGTACCCTGCATTTCCTTTTCCAACGCAGTCGATGCGATAAATTATCTGTATTTGCGTGAGCAGACGTAATCAGATCAATCTTTTCGTTACGTTTTTAAGGCATTACAGGCAATACCTCAGTAATGAATATAGATTTTAACGTGAAAGGCTGAACTGTACGTTTGACATTCTGATCTATAACACATGAGATCAAAATTTGAAGTTACAAATGGCATCTGGAATATTAATGTTCATTTATGAGAACATGAATGGAAAATTGTACTAGGGAAAATGTCAGGTCCAGTCTTTAAACGATTTTGATCATTTATTTACACCAAGATTGTCAAATTAATTTGAAATGTCTCTCTCCTTTGGCAAAAAAAGTCTTTAACAAGTATATGGCTGTATAACATCACAAGTGGGAACAAAGAACATAAAATACGGCAAATAAATGGATTGACACTGTCATGCATATGCACGGCCAGATATACAGCAGTAGATGCCAACAAGTAAGTCCTGATAGTAAAAGTATTATGATTGCCTGGGTCTAAACACTCGGTGATGTCTCCTTTCCTTGATGCATTATATATTAAATTAATTTGCTTAAGAGTAATCCATGGATACATGGATATCACGTACACAAACAACAACATCAAATATACCTTAGTTGGCCCAATGAGCGCTTGCGGTATTGCGCAATCCGTTCGGCACGACTGAGGATGCATTAAAACCAAAATGAAGATATTTTACTGAGTGAAATGCAAATATTTCCATATATTTCTCGAATCATTTTAAATGATTTCGATTGCAAACCAAACATTACTTGAATACTTTCTCCAGTGATAATTGCAATTCAAATACCCTCCCTATTCACTCTGAACCTGACGTGAGTAAGTGTAACTTGGGTAAGTTACTTGTTAAGTAAGTTAAGTAAGTGACTTGGGACCGCTGAACTCCTCGCAAGTGTAGAGCGGTTTCACGTGACCTTGGTCACGGCTTTCCTCCACTATCTAAGTTCAGTATATGCTCGCAAGACGGCATGGTCTTATAATGAGCCAAGTAAATCCGAGGGTAAATATGATACATTTATCAAAAAATAATATATATCCTATCGTTTTCGCTCTAAAATATATTTATTAGATATATAACGTGTGCTTTTCATTATGTAATACAATAATATCATACAAAGATAAATGAAATAATAAATAAGCAACGACACCACGCATGCGCGAACCAGACAAGCGTTCATTCAGGAATCCTCTATTCACCAAATTAATTCACCAATGAGCAAAGGATAACAAACTCACTCTACAACATTAACAGTATCCAAGAGAGTTCTCGTAACATCCGAAAATCTCTTAAAACTCTGAGAATACCTATAGACAAGGTTACATGTTGCTGGTGAGATGGAAATAAATTCATTTTCATTTAGAATTTAGATACATTTACTCAAATAAAACAAAGCACCACAAACACCAGGTTACAACACCAGCATGTTATATTGTACCTTCGAATTTCAGGCCTCGGTTGAGGTTCTCTCATTGTTTGGCTTCGACCATACCTTCAATCAATGGACAGAAATTGAAATGTCGTCGTATTTGCAGAAAAAGTTTGGTAATCATAGGTCGTAGCCATGAAATATATATCGGGCCTGGTGTGGGCGACATTAGCTTATTAGCTAGCGATTCGTTATTGTGTGTGTGTGAGAGGTGTTTTTTTTAAGTATCAAAAAAGGAAGGGAACTACTCAAATCGCATAATTTTCTTATCGATATGTGTGATCGTCACAGTTTCTAACAAATCACAACTGAATGTCTTCAATGAAAAAAAAATGAAAAAGAGCCTTTTTTCTAACAATGAAGGATTTGAAAAAAAGCAAAATTCTCTTGCCTCTATTTTCTCTGCCAAACAGAATTGAAAACTGCTAAGTTCGTGACACATTTGTCACGATTGAATATCATCTTTCAGTCAGTGGAAAAGCTCCAAGCTCTTAGAGAAATTAGTTTCTCTTAGCTTAGTACTGTATACTCGAGGAAAGTAAATATTCACATGTTCTGATAAACTTTCACACTTGCTACATAGCCTGAATGACCTTAATATTAGAACGCTTTAATATCCTTAAAGCAGGGGTTCCTAACCAGGGGTGCGAGAAAGCATTTCAGGGGGTGCGAGATAGAGTTAACATTTTTGTATTATGTATTAAAAAATTATTTAAAAAACTCATCTTCTTTATCTTTAAAAAAAATTGTTATTTTTAGGGGTGCAAGGGGCATACTATTTTTTTTAGGGGTGCGGAGCTTAAGAAAGGTTGGGAACCCCTGCCCTAAAGCAACGACCTAAACACTGAAATCTTTTGACACTATATCTATTCCAATACAATTTGCAAAAAAATGAACATAAACTCACCTTTTCTTTGTACCAGATGACTCGGTTGTGTACTGACTCGAAAAGTCGTCTTCGATTACAATCTCCGGCACGAATTCGTTCATTGCCCAGTCTCCGACCTTCCCATCTGGTGCAACGTACTTCAGCTCCAGTGAGACCATGGCCTGAGAAATGAACAAAATAACAAACATTTGTAACATATGTTGTTGGTGTTTAGGGCGAGTTAGTTACTTCAGCTAGATTATGGGCGGCCAAGACTCTGAAATTTCCTATAAAATTGCGATCGACTACCATTAAAATTACCCCAAAACAGTGATAGCGAACTTTCGCTAGTTACTAGCGAAACATAAATTAAAATTGAGAAACTCATCAAAATTTACTGTAATTTGAATACAACATAAGAAAAGATAATAGGTCAATGATTTAATTTTAATTTCATCAAACTCATCAATGAGATGCCTGAACTTTCATTTATTTGACCAACTTTTCGTAATCTAGGGTGCATCCCGACAAGCATAGCTTCAAGCAATCACGCAAATGGGAATCAGTCCATACGCTACGATTATGAACTTCAAGCATCACAGATTCAATGTAATAACAAAAATGGGGGGACGCAGACTGAGATTCTGTAAGTTGTATTGTTAAAACAATGTGACGTCATAGTGAAACAATTTTATACGTGCGAACGTAATGAAATCGTAAATTAGGGTTTCATTCACCTACCGTACCACTCCTCTGTGGATGCCACCAAGGATAACAATTTTATCATAGAAAAGTTACATGTACAAGTATACAGCAATACAGTTTATACATTTGTCTAATCTAAACCGATTTTGTAATGACAATTTGTCGAGTAAATACTAAGAATATTATAAAATCATCTGAAAACTTGGGGGGTCGTCCCCTCCTTCCAAAAACTCCCCCCCCCCCCACCCGGTTCCGCCGCCGGTGGTCATGTATAATGTGACGTCATGATTCAGACATCTAAAATAGTCACCGTTAGTGCTGCGAAGTTCGAGTCCAGCAGAGTCTCTGTGATGCTGAGATGTCCCTGACGAACAACTTCCTGGAGCAACATTTCAAATGTTCCGATTGACCTGGAATGGAGGAAGGCATCATTGTTAGGTAATAAGTACATTGAATGACGTAACAATGTATAAAATTACGTTTGAAGAGCTGAACTAGCTAGCTCCGGAAAGTGATTAAATAGGTTTTAGAAGTATTGTGACGCAACATATGACGTCACAATATTGGTTTAGTTGTGGTTTTCATGCAATCCTCCCTACCCTCTATGAATGTGGATTCAATGAGTTTTGCCCGTAAACCCTAAATGTGTCTGGTCGATGTGACCGGAAATTTTCGCCAATGTTAACGGTGAACCTAGTAATATTTGGCCTTGAAGTGTCCAGCGCCAGCGATTATTCCTTAATTTACAGTCAGAGCAGTGATTCTCATATACAATTAAATGCTTTATAAGAGGAGTGGTTCCCAAACTATTTTTGCCGCGGAACCCCTTCGACATTATTTAAAAATGAATGGAACTCAAATCTATTTTGAAAAAAACATGAAGTACCATAAATTGTGGTTAAATAAAGAAATAAATGCAAAAATTCAATTGAAAAAGTATAATTTATGTAAATTCGCTTATGATTTCTATTCCTTCGAGCATAGTAATTTTTTTTAAATAATTTATATTCATGTTACTAGGCATCTCGCGGAACCCCTTATTTTATTCGCGGAACCCTTGGGCTCCACTGAACACAGTTTAGGAACCTCTGTTTTAGAGCAATAATTGAACATTGGATGGATTGATGTATCATATTTACCCTCGGATTCACCGGAAAGCCGTAGCGGGCTTATACATGGACGCATGATGCGACCATGCCGGCTTGCGAGCAGGCTGAACATTGAAACTTTATTTTTAACTAAAAAGAAAGTCGACTCTTCCCATTTACTCCATTGCTGACTCCAACGCAACTCGAAGACAATTCTTAATACACATTTTCAAATATTCAGCAACCATCTTATATTCAAAATATCCTCCAGACAATTGATGGAAATAGTCACACACACGCACAAACAAACAAAAACACATTAAATCACCTGTTAGTGAACACTTTACTGAAATTGAAGAATTGAATTTGTATTTGTTCCGTTGGTTCAATGGAACTGGCGACCGGCCATTCGAAGACCTGCAATCGAGAAATGTTTATGAAAGGTTAGATATCGTATTTGGTGTCTTAAGTATGGTTCTGGTGAACGCTAAGATCTCAGAGGAATTTTATCAGTGGATGCAAAGATTGCCATTTTCATTAGCCATCTTTTTTTTATTCGCTAAGGTTTCAAGTCTGGAGAGACAAAGAGAGAATGAAGTGAAATGGAGATCGGTGTTGTTTTCCTGCATGTGTTGCGTTTGATTCTGTACTCCATCCACGATGAATATAAATGAATATGGCGTTTCGGCCCTCTTTGAACCCCGGACTATGTTACAATGTACCCCTGACTATCCTCCTCTCATCAGCCCTCGTACTGAAGGTGACACCATTGTAAAGTCCACCTCTTTACTTTGCTGGATCCAACGATTGAGGAAATGGACTTTAAAAGTGCCCTTCAACAATCCAGAGTTACTAATGCCCCTTTCACATTATGGTAGAATTGCCTATTTACAAAGTAAAACTACGCAAATGTCTATTTGCAAATAAACACGACGGTAGTTCTACTTCACAAATCAGCCTTTGTGTAGTTTTACTTTGTAAATAAGCAATTCTTCGTCAATACTACCGTAGTGTGTAAGGAGCATACGTGCGTTAAGAGGTGGAGTTAACTCATCCTACCTGTTCAAAGTCTGCTTCGCTTTCACATTCTTCAATTATCTGAGTCAGGTAGCTGTGACCTTGAAACAAAAGACAAGGTTGAAATGTTGGTGACTAAGAAGCCTTCACGGTGTCTCGATAATCTCATCGGGACATATCGTACAGACTTGGACACCTCGTTGATAAATATCTATTATCCTTCTGCTCTATGTATAATAATAAAAACAAAAGTAGGCATATGCCGCTGGTATACATGACAAAAACCCAACAGGACACGATCCTCATTCCACCAGGCAAAAACCCTAACCCAAATCTTGTCCGGTAGCGTGGGGATCGAAAATGGGATTTCATTTGACTTGACTGAATCATTTGTCAAAGTTAAAACACAATATTACTGGGTAAATGTATTGCACTCTTCGAAAAATTTGCTTCAAAAATACCGGAACTAACATTAGGCTTCGCTTGAATTACCGTCAACGGCAACTGAACCAGGATTTCGTATGTTTCACATATCTATAGTATTATTTCTGATAAAAGTTGATGTAATTTCACGATTTACAAAAACCTGAACCTAAATAAACCAACCTTCATGCTTCAACGAGCGCTACACCCATCTCATCACGGAGCCTCCCCTACTTTACTCTATTTTACGCGTTAATTTAAGCAATATTTATGCATGTAGGTGTAATTCAATAATAGTTATGGAAAACGAACCCTCCATATCACAGGAAATTCGGTTTATGAAATACACACACGACAAATGAACGCCCGTCATATGCGCGTGGGTACAAAGAAGCGCGCGATATTGGATTAAATTTCAAGTGAAATACTGCCGGCTTGATTGTGTATTCTATCTCTAAGGTAACCTAACCCTGAAAAATATTATCATTTTTTTTTGCTATATTTGTAATTAATGCTTGGGATTGAATGACTTTTTACACAAATTTGGAAGATCTCAATCCGCTGTGGAAAATTCCTTTACACCTACTCACATGAACATCCACGGCTGTATTGTGTTAAGATTACTGCGGTAGCCTTGAGCAAGGCACGCATTCATAGTTGTTTTGACGGAGTTTCACGCACTACACAGCCTTAATGACCTTAGCAGTTGAAGGTCAATGAACATCAACAATAATGATAAGGATAACGAGCATCTCTTTGATGTATCGATGTGTTACAGTCGAGGATTGAAACCCTACATACAGCATGTATACAATAGAATAAATAATATAAAAGTGAAAATAAAAATAATAAAATACAAAATTGAATTGAACCAAATCTTCCACTAAATCTTGGGGCACATTATGCTCTGGATTTCCCTGGTATATTTGTATTATGACTTGGAGGTAGGCAACATATGGCCTGGGGGCCGATCCGGATCGCAAAAGGAATTTGACCGTTCGGATACTGTGGTCATTTTTAATAGGTTCCAGATGGCTTGATTGAAATAAAATGAGACTAAATTGAGTTGTTCGATTATCAATTGTCGTCTTTGCTGGTTGTGCACAAATGATTTTCTAGCACAGAGGTGGGCAAACTTTTCTCTCCGCGGGCCGCATTCAACAAAAACTATATTTACTAAACGTTATTTCCACACAAAAACGCAATTATTATCCATGCAAATGTGTTTGCGTTGGCAACATGACTGCGAAATTTCATTGTGAGTCTCGTTAAACGCGTTTTTCTGTGCGAAAATGTCTGGACCACACAAATTGACATCGCCTTGCGAGGAAGTTCGTGGCCGCACAAGAGACCTCTCGGGCCGTAGTTTGCCCACTCCTGTTCTAGCATGACATTTATTGATTTGCGGCAAAATGTACCTAGATGTATTGATAATTCCCACATTTCAAGTTTGTCAGGCTTTTATCTGGTCAACTGTCCACTGATGTATATACTAGGTAAAAGGTTCAATACTTCGTACATTTCCATTCAACTTCCGATGAAAATTTTCTCGTCTTAGAACTGGTTCACTCCAGTATTTGCCGTTGACGACGTTGGACATTGGTAATGATTTGATTGATTGATATCGTATTTACCCTCGGATTCACCGGAAAGCCGTATCGGGCTTATACATGGACGCATGATGCGACCATGCCACATGGACGCATGATGCGACCATGCCGGCTTGCGAGCATGCTGAACTTAGACACTCTAATATATTTTGCTGCTTATCCGGCTGCAGATAAGTCCGATTCATATAAAACCATCCCACTTGTTCCATGTACATATCAAGGAATTGGGACAATTATGAATCCTATATGGTTCTTATACAATACAGGTACGAACAAAAGTAATATTATATACTTGGTCACATTGGTCGCATGTTTCTTGAATACCCCAAACACATATATGGACCTCATTTGACAATTTCGGACATAAAGCGTAAATCATACAAGCACCAGTAATGATTTATTTTGGACTGGATATCATCCCATTTAGCTTCTTCAATTTTCTTGTCTTTCAACTAGTTCACTCCAATATCGTCCTTTCATGACGTCGTAAATACCTTTTTACAACGAAGTTAAATCCAGGTAAGTGTTCCCTTTAATCTTTTAAAGTATGCAGGAAAACAATAAAAAATATGTCGA
>JAUELA010191703.1:0-12261 GCA_031471845.1 Boltenia villosa | reverse complement strand
CTTGGGCTGTTAATGGAGCATGGAACATCAGAAGATATATTGTCCACAATACCAGCCAAGGCCCAATATGGTTTCAAGAACGTTGATGTGGCCATAACATGCATGGACGCAGAGAAAACCCACCTACTACTGGGGACGAACATTGGAGCTGCGTTTTTATACAACAGAGAGTCAAGATTAAATATAAAATTGTTGAGTGAGGTTGGTAACTTTATGAAAGTCAGGGCCCCCAAAGTAGTGTGAATATAGACCCTGAGGGGTTGGTGTAATTGTGCGGGGTTCACAGGGGGCCTTTGAAATTCATGGGGTTGAAAAAGTAAAAAATTTATAGTTTTGAATAGGCCTAGTCAATTATATATAAATACAGTGAGATAGTGCAGGCTTCCATTATTCAAATGATAAGACGATAACTCTGAACTAATGCAGTGTGTGTAGGCTATGCTTATAAAGGCCTGATATATAATTTTACTGAGCATGTTATTGGGGTTGATTAGGGCTCTTTAAGTCTGTTGTTGGGTCAAGATCACTGAATCTGAATTTCCAAATTACCACTGATGAGATCCAAATATTTAATTTTTGTGTTTAATGGGAATGTGTTAAATTGTTATAGAAAAGGGTGATAATGAAATAAGAAAGAATAAGACTACCAATCACTGTCATGATGGCTCAGACCTCATCCTACTTAAAATTTCAGACTCTGACTCTCCATTTCCAACTCCACGTCTATGGAGTCTGACTCTGTTGTCTGCACTTAATATATAATAAAGAATTAAACAAGACTTACTTGTATTCTTGTTTATTCAGTCTCGAAATGACGTCATCACATCAGTGAAACTTCTAGTTGGAATAGAATGTCAAACAGCTCTTGGAACAGCTGATGGAAAACTAACAATTGTTGTCTTCTCCCATCCATCATCCAACAGGGCAAAACAGGTTCAAATTACTCTTGTTCTTTAGTTCCTAAGACATTAGTTACCTGGAAAGTTTTCCCCAGCAACCTTAAATTTAATGCACATTTCAATTCTGTAATCTTATCGTGAAAGATTAGGTGATTGTCTTAGACTTGCGACTACCAACATAGAAATCCATAATTGACACTCTGGTGAAATAAATCTTGACCCCAGTCATCCCATTAGCAGACAAGAATATGACCACTATGTATGAATAAATTCAAAACCCCTGAAACTAATGATTGCAAGAGTGACAGTATTGGTTGAAAAAGTGAACACACACCAATCATGGAAAAAATATTATGAGAGTAAGATACAAAATTTAACTTTCATTTGTGGCCCACGACTAATATGTTCCGTACTGAAGTGGCCTGCAGTGTGAAAGAAGTTGTACCACCCTGTTTTAAAATTTTAGATGGTCGATTTTGGAAATTGCGCATTTGATTTATTTTTCCATGTTTTTTTTTATGTTAGCAATTCTCAATTTGTTCATAAATTAACTGGCTATCAAATCAAGCCAAGCTTTGAAATCTACAAAATCTCACCACACCAGTAAAGCCTGTAACCAACTTCATCACTATTGTAAAATAACAAGATCATTATCATAGTACAATTCATTCTGTGTTTTTATTGAGCATGAAAAATCCTTGATTTATCAGTATGGATCTCTTTGAACTATTTTCTTTTGTATTTGTATGAGACCTAATTTAATATCCATTTACCTTTCGTATTAGTTCACTTTTCACTGTAAAAACATTGAAACACTTCAATTTTATCTCATTGATAATCACAATCCTGTGTCAAATTTTTGTTTTACCTTCATTTTTAGTTATAATTTTTTTCACTGTTATTTTGTTTGCAATTTTCTATGTGACAAAAATAAAACATGCATCTATCTATCTATCTATCTATCTATCTGTGATTATTCTTCAGGTCCAAAAATACAACCTTGGTGCGATCCATCAAACTAAGGTAACTTGCATGTGCTGGAGCAATAATGGGATGAAGTTGTTCACTGGTGACAGGGGAGGGAATGTCTATGTAGTGGAGATGGATTTTGAGAAGGTGGATTATATTTATATTAATCACAAGAAAAAAGTAGATTCTTGATATTTTATATCTATTGTTGAGTTTTTACTCTCTAAATGAGAAGTAGGTCAGTTACAAGTGTAAAAAATAAGAAGTGAAATGATGGAATTATTGAAATCAGTAGGCATACCAAGTTTCATCATCCAGCTATGAAATTTAAAATTTAACCCCCCATTTCTGCCCTAACTATGCTCTCTTGTACCATTTCCTCTGCAAACTTTAAAGAGCGACCTCATTAAGTGTGCCAAGTTTCATTGCCCAGCGTTGGGTCGATCATGAGAAGTCGTTCTAAGTGATTTATGTTTTTCTAATGAGTAGTGACAGTATATTGCAATTTAGCGCCAAGATATTCATATCATCGTGAAGCGCCCACGGATGTTTGAATATTGTTCAAATTTTGGGGTGTGTAGGCCCGGAGATATTACAATGTTATATAATTCGGAAAAAAAGGGAAGAATAGCAATTTCAATAGACTTTCAAGCTATTGTAGCTTGATAGTTTATTTAAAAATTCAATATTCCTGAACATGATCTCTGCTCAAACAAAAAGTGGAAATAATAATAGTTTTTCTTGACCGTTTAACCTGGTGAATAATTTTGACTCATGCTGAATTATTTGGCAAAAGCACAATGAAGGGAAATAACTATGAAAGGTTTTGTTGGTCAACTACACTAGATAGATAATTCGGCGGGTATGTGTAATGCCTTTGTGTAAATTATATTTTGGTTAACCACAGAAAGATGTGATCCCGGATCTTATGAAGTTATTTTATATTATATTCATTCTCACCTAAATAGTAGGTGAATAATATTTCTTTGTTATTTGACTGATGTCAAATAGTGCTTATATACATCAAATATACTGTAAACTGCTAGATGTCCATAACTCATAGCACAGAATGCATGGAAAATTCTCACCTAGGATGTAGTTGATAGTACATATATGAATGAATTAAAAGAAACACATTAACTATAGCAGTTAGCAAAGTATATATTAAATAGCGTCAATTTTGTCATCTGCAATATTTATTGGGAATTCTGATGTTTGAATATGAACTATAGATAAAAATCTTATTCAAATATGTATCCCAAGTTTTTTATTTCATATATTTTATATTTTGCCGCTATACATCATAAAGGTGGTAAATGTCATACTAAATGAGATTATATTTAGTAAAGTAGGATGCATTATCTGAAGATTATCTCAGGCTTAATATCGGATAAGAGTCAAATTAATTAGAGGAAATTCATTCCTAATAAATAAATAACTCTTGATAATGAATGCTGATTCATTTTAATATAATTTAATGACCAAACTTAAATTAGAAAATGCAAAAATAAACTGAGTGTGTGCAAAATGTTTGTTTCGGATTTGTTATAAAGTATTGGTAGACTCTTTTTTTTATTTCATCTTTACACTGGGAAGCAAAGTTCAATTAAGTGTCATACATGCATGAAATGCCAATAATTGAAAAAAATTCAGAGCCAATCTATTTTGGCTAATTCTTCAGATAAAAATAAATTGATTATTAATATAAACTTTTATTGCTAAATTGGTCTTCATGCTGACATGGGATACAGAAAAATATGAAATCGTGTTATGTGATAGGAGGGGACACAGGAGATCAGCTTCATTATATCTTCAAATTACCCTTTTGAGGCTTCAAATTTGAATGTCCAGATTCTAGTATTTGATTTCCATTCTTGAATGTTTTTTTTTCTTTCAGAATAAATGCAATGCAACATTACTCCTTACTGAACAGAATGCGATTGTCGAAATGCAGTATCGCCACAGGATATTGCTGCTGTCAACAACTGAACGAGTTTTACTTTATCATTCAGACAGAGAAGAAAATAAAGTTGTTTCTGTTGGGACTAGGCCAGCGAGAAGGTAAATGATATACATCTGGTTGATCTTCCTACATAATATTGTAGTTTATAGATGATACTAATACAGGTTTCCTACCAATAATCCGGCAATCGATATTCCAGTTTCATCAATTTTGAGGCTAAAATTTGGAACGTAGTTTAAAATTTCCAGGAGACGTCACTGGTGTTTTGATGGTGTGGACAGTAAACAACAGGCATTCCTTCTTATTTATTTGTCCTAATCTACTTTTTTTCGCGCATATATACATCAAGAGCAGGGAAGCGGTTAAGCAAAAAAGGTTGAGAACCACTACAGCATATAAAGGGACTAAACATCAATAATCCAGAAATTTCGAAAATCTGGCAGTCTTAAGGTCCCGTGGTTGCCGGATTGTGATATGCAACCTGTATTTTAATTTCAACAGAATAATTTCATTAAGCTATAGGTTTTTATGATGTCACCAAAATACGTCACAACAAACTCTAAAAACTTATTCCATTTTTTGCTGTCTATTTTATAAAGCCAAATTATGAGCTTTTTTGACACCAATTCATATCACTTGTATTGTCACAGAGGATACTTCGGTGCTTGCTTCAACAGTGATACTGTGTCCGCATCTGATTTGCGTGTCTTCTGCACAAGACCTGGTCACAGAATATGGGTTGTGAGTAGATTTGTTTGTCATTCACTGGTTCTATTATGCTTTGAATATATTGAATAGTATTTCTAGGCCAAAGTATACAACAATGGGGTGGTAAAATGATTAATTTATAACGATGCATAATTATCAGTAACATAATAAATTTCAATTTATCGCTTTTACTTAAAATGAAATGATGCATCATTACCAGCATGTTTGGCATGTGATAAATATAAGGAAATTATTCTAGTTATCAAGGATTAGGCATACCAGGAAAAGTATATTTTGTTGTTGTGCAAATTCTATCTTTATTACTATTATTTATATTACTACTTATTGTTTGTAAAACCTATTTTATTCATTTTTCTCTGGTCTAAGAATGAACTCTCTCTCTCTCACTAGAACATATCTTAAAATGGTAAACATATAAAATTAGTCAGGCCTAAACAACACAAAAAAAGGTTGAAAGATGATGAAAATTGGTAAAATTGATTCTTTTTAGGCTCAGTATTGTTTAATTATTTGCGAAACTTTTTATGAAATTAATAAAATTTTCGTTCCTTTTTCAAGGCTGATAGTGAGGGCAAAGTCAGCAGCACATTATTGATGAAGGACCTTATCTCATCTGATCATCATCATGTGAAATTCACAGCAGAAAAAGAAGGAAAACTTGTCACACAGCAGGACAATCAATTTGGACGAATCACAGCCTTCGGTGACAAAGAACTAGTGATTTATGCAGGTGAAGATCTTATTAAAGTTCTTGCCTTGGTACTTTTATGTGTTTTTTAAAAACAAGTAAAAATTATACCTAATATATTAATTATCTTCGACCGCTTGTGTATGATAGGTAATTTATCCAAGTATTGAAGCTTCAAAGTAAAAATGTAATTTAAGATGGAAGATTCCCAATTCTCATTTTTTACTCTCATTACCGATTTGCCGTTGACAAAACACAAAACTCACTAAACCAGAGCTTTCAAGACTGTGTGTCGCGACATTTTAGTGTGACGCCGATAATGGGTGTGTCGCGAATATAGGTCTATAAAATTTGATCTCACTTATGAACTAAATTTAGAACTCCCAAGTAATCCTGTATGATAGTCGAAACACATTTTTGAGACGTTAATGTACCGTTTCACTTATTCTTCATTTTTCAACCAAATTTGACAAAAAATTTCACATACCTTCACTTTCCATTAATTGATTTCCATTACTGCCATCTTAGCACATAACAAACATCATTATTTACAATTATGAGATTCTAACTTTTAGATTCCTGCATATTTGTCATCAACCACGAGACTCATCGAATTCGAGCAAGCAATCAGAATTTAGATGGAATTTTGAGTGTTGCCATAACAACGGATGAAATTTTCTTACTCCGTCACCATCGACAACTGCACAGAATTTCAGAACAACCCGAGGAAATTATAGGTTCGTTTCATGACTTTTTAACATGTTTAATTTTCACATGTGTGAAGATTTGAATATTGCATAAAAAGAATAGATTTTATCCCTTGTTCACCCCTGACCCTTGATGTGAGTAAGTGACTGGGGACGCTGAACTCCTCGTCAGGACGGTCTCACGTGACCTTGGTCACGGCTTTCCTCTGCTATCTAAGTTCAGCATGTTCGCAAGCCGGCATGGTCGCATCATGCGTTCATGTATAATAAGCCCGCTACGGCTTTCCGGTGAATCCGAGGGTAAATATGATAAATTACTGCAATATTTTCGGGTACTAATTGTCTATTATATTAAATTCATTTGAATCCAGTGAATATATCCCATATTTCAAGTTGTCAATTCTTTTTCAGCCAAAACAATATTCGCAGTCGAAGAAGGGAAAAAGAAAGAGGGATCATCTGGACATTTGCAGGTGAAAAGTTACATTTAAATCTGCCTTGCTAGAGGGTAGGTCGGCCAGTGGCCAGTTTTCAAAAAGAACAAATATGATTTATTATGCATTTAGAGAAAGTATCAAAACATATATAGATATAGGGTTTCTTCTTCATTAACCCTAGAACACTTATCTCGGGTGAAAATCGCCTGACGCAAAAAGGTTCACTTTCAGCTGCTGTAGGGGAAAGTCCCGCTAATAAATTTTGATTGCAACTATGTTTCTCTGTTTTTCCAAAATCAGCCGGCCTTAGTGTTTAAGGGTAATAAACTAAACCTTAGTGTTGTGGGCTAAGAAAGCTGTATAGTTAAAATAAATCTTGTTGCATGATAATAAAGAATCTGTAATAATAATATAAAGATCTTTTGCACAATTATATAAAGAGAACAACACTACTGATAACATAGGTAGAGAAGCAGAGGGAATTATAGGTGATTGTAAATTTACAATATTTTTTTAATTTTAATTTTTTGAATATTTTTTTTGCAAATCCACATATCTCTTTATATATATATATATATTTTTCCTATTTGTCTGCATTTTTCTCTCCTCAGGATGTCAAGGAATCATTTTCAGAAATGAAAAAATCAATCACCCCATTGGTTGGCGCATTACAGTCCCGTATGTCTAACTTCAACGCAGAGGCAGAGCAGTGGACACAGAAGATACAGACTCAGGTGAGTTGAAGTAGAAAACTGACTTAAATCCGATTACTTAACATAGTGGTCGAACTTCTTTGACATTGTGGGCCACTTCAGCACTGAACATACAAGTCGCGGGCCACAAATGAAAACTAAATTTTGTATCATACTTTTATACTTCTTTTTCCATGATTGGTGTCACTTTTTCAACCTATGCTGTCACTCATTAGTTTCAGATGGTTTAAATTTATTCATACATAATGCTGAACATATTCTTGTCTGCTAATGGGATGTCTAGGGTCGAGACTTTTTTACCAGAGTCTCAATATGGATTTCTATGTTGGTAGGTCGAAGACAAGCACCTAGTCTAGTATTTCATTTGCTTTCTTGTTTCAGATTTCAAGATGTTTTCAGCTTTAAAATGTTTAAATTAGTCGCATTGGCTTTTGTTTTTATACTTCAGTATTATTTAAAAAAATATTGAAGTCGCTGATTTACCGGAAAGCCGTAGCGGGCTTATACATGGACGCATGATGCGACCATGCGCATGAGGAGTTCGGCGTCCCCAGTCACTTACTCACAGCTAGGCTCAAGGGTGAACACGGCATATTGTGAAGTGTGGTGATCGACAAGCGTGCAACATTGTGAAGGCGCCGAATAAATCTGTGTAGGTGAAGCCGAGATTCGAACCCAGAATCACTTGGTGAGCATAGATGACCAGCCGACGGCTTTACCCGTTCGGCCACCGGACAGCCAATCATAAATCATATGAAAAGCTCCAATTGTAACATGTAATGTAACATGTATGTTGAACTAAACTTCTCTATTCAAAGAAATTCATCTTTCATTATCATAATGTATTCCGAAAATATGTGTCGGTGAAGTTGTTGATATTAAAACAGAAATTTTTTCTGATTTTCTCTAGAACGAAGCTGGTTCAAAAAACCTACTCATAGCATACTTTTGAATTTTTGGAAATAATTTTTTCCGATTTTACTTTTTAGGCAAAAGTCTTGCAAAAAAAGCTTCCAATTGTGGCAACATCCCTATTTTCACTCAAGGATGAAAATATGATCCCTGCTCCATCTCCAGAAGAAGCATCCAAATCTGGTTCTCCAGCTATGAAGATTGACGCTGGAGTCTTTGATGAAAATCTTGAGAAATCATCAAATCCATCCATCACAACATCCACTGAGAATCTTGCAGAAGATAATTCTGTCACCATTAAAGATAAAAGTGACTGTGATGTCACAAAATGTGATCATGACATCAAAAATACAAAGAGTGAAAGTTGTAATGACTTAAAAACAGACAATAAAAATCATTGTGACATCACAATGCAATCTTTCAAATCCACTGATCATGCAGCGTTTGAAAAAGAAACTTGTTCTCAAAGTCAAAACAACCATCATGTTGAAGTTTTTATAAATGACGAGAAATTAAATCTTTCCGATGAAAGCGAAGGAATGCAAGGATCACCACGGAAAAATGATCAGGATTTTCTCCATTCCCAGGGAAACCCTGAATTCCACAATGAACAAAGTAGAAAAACTTCTGTGGATTGCCATTTTGAGAAGCTAGAGAAGCTTGCTTCAATGGACGATGGAGAGATTGTTTTCAACTCCAAGAGAAAGAAGAAAGTTCGCACAAGTTAGTATATTTCATGGAAATTGCTTGTCTTTTACCAAATACATTGTATCTATCATACTTACCCTCGGATTCACTGGAAAGCCGTTGCGGGCTTATGTATGGTCGTATGATGCCACATTGCCGGCTTGCGAGCATGCTGAACTTAGATAGTGGAAGAAAGCCGTGACCAAGGTCACCTGAACCCAGAACCTCCAGGTGAGCATAGATGACCAGCCGACGGCTTTACCCGTTCGTCCACCTTTTATTTACAATACTCCATAATTTAATGCCCCCCATCGGAAGACTGTCAGTTAAGATAATAGGAGCCAAATCCTTTTGTTAAAATGAGATTTTTATATTTATAGCATCCAGGAATTCCAGCATATCCAACTTCAAAGAAAAAGAAGAATATTTGACCTCCGACCTCCATTCTTCAAGGCTGGAGATTGACACTGAAAGTTCAAAGGTTACCAAAACTGAGCCTCAGAATCCACAAGATAATTCCAATGTGGCTGAATCTGACCCCAAAGCTACTGGGCTAATAGAAGAGGAGACGGCTTCTCCACCAGCTATAAGACATTACAGTAGTGGAAATGAAAATAATCTTCAACTAAATTTCAATACACCTGAAGATGAATCAATATCTTCTAGGACATCTGGGGAGGATGAGGCAGATGTCGCCGCTGGACAAGATGGAAAATTGTGTGAAATCGCTACACCAATAACTGATAATACATCTAGATCGCCTCAACATATTGATGGTTCTTTTATAAGTACTGGAGTCCATAGTAAAACCTTCATTAACCCTATAAGTCCTCATTCAGATGATTCTTCAACATGTGAAGAGCAATCTACACTCCATCAAGATGAAGCTTGCATTACAAGGGTTAAAGGAGAAGAGGTGGAATGTGCTGGACAAGGTTTAGTTAAAGAGAGCACTAATGAGGATGATGGAAAAGTTTATCCAGAAGATGACAGTAGAGAGCTACAACAGCTTGTAATAGCAATCCACAAAACAACTGGTAATAAATTGGCACCTGAAATAGTGCTAAGTCCAGTACAAACAAAAAGGAAATTTTTCCCAGATCCTGAATCATCTGAAAATTATTCAAAAAATTCAGCCGAATTCAAAGAAAAAGTGCAGAGAAGCGAAATTCCTCTTTTTGATGATGGAAGTGACATCGATATGAAGGGAAAAATAACGTATGTGAGCAATGAAGAAGCTGGACGAGTACAAAATGTCCGTAGGGATCAAGGCCTTGGACTGGATTCACATATAGGAGAGCAGAATAAAGAGAAAAAGGGAAAAAGGGATTCTCAGGATCGGGATGCTTCCTTCACTCCTAGTCCAGGATCTCAAAATCATCAAGATGACAGATCAACTTACATCTCACAAGAGGGAGAAGATCCGACTCTACAGAAGCCTTCCAGCCTTCAATTCAATGCATCCAGGACCAAAGAGATCCAAGGTGGAAATTACATTAACTTTCACATTTTATAGATTTAAAAAATATATATTTTTCATTTATTGGTGAAAAATAATCATATTGCTGCCTTATGTTGTTAATTAATCTATTTTAGCTGTTCTAATATAAAAAAATCTGTACTTTTTAGTTTTAACTTGATGGAGCCCGTTTCAGAATCAGAAAATTATCTCACCAAGTCTGTATCCCTGGATAGCGTGACATCTATTTTGAAACCTTTTCTCTGGTATAATGACTTGAGGGGTTGTGTTTAAGTTGACGCTTTCCTAACGGTGTAAAGTGTCTCTCTAACATATAATCTGACTTGAGATTGATTTGTCAACTTTTTATGAAATTTGATGGTTAGCATGTATGATACATGGATCCCTTTTTGGGTACTGAAGAAAGTTTACTAAAATAAATTTTAATTTAGCCCGTATTGTAGATATTGGACAAAAAAATGTTCATCCTACACACTCAATTGCTTGTCCTTCCAATGTAACATATTATCAATGTAAAAAAGAAGCTTCATTTAAAACTCCAGATATTTTGCAATAGCTGCACCTCTGGGAAAAGTTTGATTAATTTTAGCACCACCTGCAGAAGAAGATAAATTCACATTTGAAAATGTGATGGAAAACCTTGTACATTGCTTCTGTTGGTAGCAATTCTTATTATAGTCTGTATTTCCCTTTTGCCGCACCCCTGATATGCTATCTCGCATCCCAGGTTGGAAACCCCCCGACGCGGGTTTGGAAAACCCTCTACTTTAATATTAAATATAATTAAATAAATTTATCTTCCAGCTGAAGAATCTAAAACCATCTCAATGTCGAGCAGTCCAGACGATATTTATGGTGTGGAGAGCGGGATGCGAGATTTTGAAAGTGAGATTGATTCAGATGTGGATGAAGATTCTGATGATGAGGTAGGACATCTCTCTACTTGTACAGGAGGAGGCTGATATTTGCCTGCAATGTGCCATCTAAGGAATTCTATTGATTTTTTTTGCCACCTTATTGGGAGTTCGTTATTCCTAGGAGGGTTGAAATTGGTGAATCTGCACCAGGGGTGGGCAAACCTTTTTCTCCCTGGGCCGCATGGAGCATCTGTGAATCTCTCGCGGGCCGAATTCAACAAATAGTAAATTTACTAAATGTTATTTCCACACAAAAACGCATTTATTATTCATGCAAATGTATTATTTGTTCCATAACGAAAGACGCCTCGAGTATATGTCGTTCAAAAAATTGGTAAAAAATAATTATAAGCTGCGACTTATAATCGAAAAAATACGGACATCACCTTGCGAGGAAGTTCGCAGGCCATAGTTTGCCCATTCCTGATTGTCACTGAAGATTGATAATTCTGATTTGTATGAAGTCAGATTCCGAATTTTTTTATGAGACTCCACAGTCATGGCTGTGAGAACATACGCTGAATAATATCACTGAATATACTCTGGCCAATGTATCAAAGATTTTGGGATCCTGCTCTAACATATCAAATCTCCATTTTGTTTTAGTTTCAGTTTACCAATGACAGATCCAGTACAAGCAAAGAGTCTCTTTTCTCCCCATCCAGTGTGGACTTGCCATACTTCTCATCAAGTGTCCCGGCCAAGTTACTGGACAGCTGGTCCCAGACAAAGTCACCTTATCAAGTCATTAGTATTTCAGGTAAAAGATTTGGGATAAGAAAGAAGAAATATTTGAATAATCTTCTCCTTATATGCAGAGTTGTAATGACTCGAGGCAATGACTTGACTCGAGTTATACTCGAGTCTCACATTAAAGAGACCATTTTGATTACATTTTCCCTGATGGTTTATGACATAACCGTTCATGCGTATCTTGAATTGATACACGCTGTCGGTTTGCTTTGCTTTTGTAAGGATCGTAACGTGAGTTGCCAAAATATTCAGTTCAGTTTTGTGCCATTGGATGTTTTACTGGATTCTTTTAATTGTTGGTGAAATACTTCATTACTTGAAATTGACTTGAACATTTTTGTGACTCGGACTCGACTTGACTCGAACAAGTCAGTGACTCGGACTCGACCATGAGATTGAAAAGACTC
>JAUELA010191592.1:0-12264 GCA_031471845.1 Boltenia villosa | reverse complement strand
ATCAATCACAAAAGGGCAGATTAGGCTTTAATCTTATTGGAGTAGACTAAGAAATGAATAATCTACTACGAAAAAGTAAATTTATCAAAGTATGAAGTAAGAGAAAAGCATAGTAGCACATCAAAAGCATGGTGCAACATCATATATAAAAGAAATTTACTAAAAAAAAAATCCGAATCGTCGAATCACTTTTTACGATTCGAGTCAAAGGCGATTCCGATCGGATTCGAAATGCCCATCCCTAAATTGGCACTGCTGTATACATTCGGTATATATTTTAGAAATTTTTTTAAATACATTGGCTTGAATACCGACATTGCATATCAAACATCAATAACTGCTGAATAAGATAAACGAAAACGAAAAATGACGACCAAGCAAACTGGTCGAAAAATTTAATTTATATTACAGAGCTATGAAGTAGGGGACGAGCCATCTCAATTTAGCATTAAGGAATTTATATCGCCCCGCGATGGCAGAACAATGACTATGATATTTTAAGCCTCACCGAGATATGCGCGCGATACAGAAGGACGACAGTAAAGTTGGTGGCTTGCTTTTTTAACTTAATCTAACCCTTATTTAATGATATCATTGGTCGTTACTAAATTTTGAACTCTAGGGGTGTAACATAACTGGTGCTCTAAGGTCGTGAGATGTTTTGTCATGCGCGCAAATGCAAACGTCTTGTAAGAAGTTAGATGACTTCTTCGAAAGGCATACAACATTTAAACTGTCGGACATTTATGAACCCAAATTCACCACTCAAGCACTCAAATGCAATACAACATTAGACACGTAACATAACAGACAAACTAACGAACACTTTCACTCAGGTAAATTACAAAATCGTGACGTCATACACATCGAAGATCCTGAAATTTGACTGCCCAGTTGTCTATGCTTGGATTAATTAAGACTGTCCTAAAACTACTTAACTATGTTCCTAAAGTAACCTTGTCCGGTTATTCAAAATTTCATGTCAAAAAACTTCATTAGATTGGACATTTTATAAAAAAATACGCTAATCTCAAAGAAAATGAAATTCATTGTAAACTTTTTGACTGCTATAAACAACAATCCTTCTCAGCTACATACATACACACAGTGATATGCAATACGCAAAGCAGCTGAAAATCGATGGCTCTTTTGGAAATGCACATGAGCGATCGATGCGCGCCACAGGACGTTTATTGCATTTTTCAAAATCCGATCAGACCTAATCAGAACGCGGTCGATTAGAGAATTCGTTTTAAGATTCTGCCGCTAATGCCAAAGCAGAGAATTTTGAATGAAGATTCAGAAGTATTCGTCACAATTGCCACAGCATCCTAACAAATCAAACAGTTCACAAACGATATTCGACTATAACTCACTCTACAACGCCATACAAATAATATGAACACATAAAGCTGAGGAAGAAACTTAATTTTAAAGCATGCTATTCACGGAAGAATTCTGAATACAACTTCTTAAAGTAGTCACTTTATCAATGAACTTAATATCATTACTATAAATAACCTACATTCAAAGATCACGACAGACCAACCTTCTTCTAGGCATGCGACTAAGTATTGTGCAAAGAGCGAAAACTAACGCAAACACATATGGAAAACACATTACGCTAGAAAACTTGTCAAAACATTATTACTTAAAGGCTCATTAATTACTATTCTATGTTGATCCAGAATAGCAGAACGGGAAACGGAAGTGGGAAATTGCAATGAAAAAATATAGTCTTATTATTTTTGCCTGTCTACCACATTAAAATATGTATTATTATTTGGTATTATAACTCACAAAATAAATAAATAAGATGACTGAATATACAACGATATTGAATTGAAAGAATTTATGGGAGTAAAATATTTTTCGTATATTTTACATGCATACGTACATGCATGTCGCAATGCAATGCACAACTGTCTAGTCATAATATTACAATTATTCGATTTGACGAATATACTCCCTCAATCTGTCGTCATCCGAACAACCTTCACCAGCTGCATTTTTTGAAAATGAAAAAAATGGGAGATATTTTCCCATGCAAGATACGAGAAGTTTAACTCTTTACACACCATGCAACAACATAGAGAGAAGCCGGAAGTTAAGTATGAGGGTTAAGAAAAAGAAAAAAAAATGTTGCCTGCGAATTAGATTTATTGTAACCTAGATTTCGACATTTATCCTGAAACAATTCAGAACGTTGGAAGGAAATGTCTTATTTTTAACATGATTGTTTTACACAGCGACAACAGCTCAAAGTGTGAGATACGACATTTTACCATTGCCAGAGAAAATATTCATTAAAAACGACCCAAAAGGACGATATCAATACGGCATAAGATTGTAATATCAAAAGAATAGGACTGTGACCGGATATATGGGATAGACGCATACTATCTTTTCTTTTATAAATATTTTTTTTCCCCCATTTTTTTTGTAATTTTGTAATTAATAGTCATGGTTGTCACTACATTGCATCTTGCAATGTCATAAACCATTCAGTTGGTTTTAGTGACATGCCATATTTTTCTATACTGTTTCCGAATTTCGTATTTTAAAATGACGAAAAATAAAAATTCTATCTATCTATCTATGAAGATACTATGGCACACCCTGACTTGTTTACCGAAGTTAGGTTATTTTCCAAATAATAATAATAAACGAGTTCATTGCCATGTTACATGTGGTCGATGATATCACCGTTTGTATCGAAAACGAGAGTTTAACATTAGAGGTTAACCGTCTATTATCTGTCGTGGGTCGAGTGTTTTGGATTTGTTATCTATATTACCATGGCAACGCTTCCAAGTACACACAACTAATTGCAAGACGATAGCTTTGTGGAACCAACTACTTTAGATTAAATACTACTAACAAACGTATATACATAAAACAGAGACTTTCTCATCTGAATGTATCTGTCATATATTTTTTGCTCGGGCCAGGTACAGGCCTGCTTTCATTCTGGGCCACTTCAGCACTAAACATACAAGTCGCAGGCCACAATGGAAACTAAATTTTGTATTTTGCAATCATGCAATCATTAGTTTCAGGGGCTTTGAATTTATTCCTACATAATGCTGGTCATATTCTTGTATGCTAATGAGATGTCTGGGGTCAAGACTTTTTTTTACCAGAGTCTCAATATGGATTTCTATGTTGATAGTGGCAGGTCGAAGACAAGCGGCCAGTCTGGTGTTTTGTTTCCCATTTGATTTCTGGTTTTAGATTTCAAGATGTTTTAGCTTTGAGATGTTTAAATCAGTCACATTGGCTCTTGTTTTTATACTGCAATATTATTTAAAAAAATACCGCTCATTTTTTTCTAGAAACAAATACAACAGATCAATACATCATTAAGCGCTAACGGGCCTGTAGTTGGACCACCCTGTTTTATATCACTAATTTACTTAACGATTTAGAATGTTTTGTTTTCGCGATTTTTTTTCGGATTTCAATTTTATTTATATTGACACAATGCATTAGTCATTTGGCTGAAGTAAAAGTTCCAAATGTTGTAACATTGATACTTTGATACTAGACTTGTATCATTCCTTACTAATCACATTGTCATTTAATTGTTTGGTGAATGACAGAGACATTGAGGAACCCATTCTCCATTAATCAGTAGACCAGTGTTCCCAACGTGACAGTTTTCGCATTTCACTCATATCCTTTACTCACAACTGATGCAGTTAATTTGCTCAAATGGGAACACTATCATTGCAATTAAGGATTTTACTTGTTGACAGCGAGAGGACGTCACAAGATTAAATCTCGCAGTGACCTTTGACCCTACTTAGTCAACAACGCACTAAAACCAATTTAATAGCCACTGGTCAGTCCCCAAGGCCTTCAAACCTAAATATGTTTAAATGAAGGACATTCTACAGACAATCCCATTCCCAAAGGAAATCCAAGGAGTCGCATATGAACGGGATAGGCGGGAGTCACTGCTGTACAGACGCTAAACAATGAATCACATATAGTCATAATGGAAAAGCAATTTAATACACGACCTAGGTCAGTCATATTTATATATATTTCTGCATGATTAATCCAAGTGTCATAAGATTGGAGTAAATTTCTAAAATTCCGTTGGAAAGTAGATTGTGAACTACCAGTATAGAGATGCCAACTCCCATGGCAGCAACGACTCAAAAGCTTTGATATTGAGACGCTATTTTTGTATTTTGATAGTTATTATGTAAATATTCAAATATAGATTGTAGTTTGTGTTTTCTCATCTTTAAATACGTCTAAATTATTCAGTTTTTGTTGTATTTCTTCGTCTGCTCATGCTTCTATGTATTTCATGACTTCTGAAACGGTTTCATATACGCTCTTTGGCGCCAACGTGCGGTTACAAAAAATCAGTAATTCCAATCTATGCTTCCTAAGAAAACCCCGAAATATCTATCGTAAAGTTTAAAAACGAAACAATTTCCTACCTTTAAATTTTCTAATTCATTCTTCGCTTCTTTCAAGTTTGAATCCCCGGTTTGACCGCTTGGAGCATTTGTTGGGTCGTCGGGTACCTGGCAACGATTGAAATGATCGTTTTATACATAAAAATGCTTCTTGCCTTATTTTACAACCGAAAGGAGTCATGTATATCACCACACGGAGTTAATATGGTACTAAGTCAATGTCCAATGTAAAAAATGTCCACAGGACAAAACGTCCAATGCATGAAAGGATGTAGCTATTCCTAACCCTGACCCCAATCCTAAACTCTTAACACTAAACAAAACCCCCTAACCAGGGATATTGAATTGCCAACGGTTAATCTTAGCTGTTCAACGCGTTAGTTAACCGTTCATAACATTTTAACCAATTTAACCAGTGCTACATTTAAAACGTCAAGTGCATCAATAATGATTAATTGTGACAGTAATATACTGCCGCTGCGAATAAACGCTAAATATTTATTGGTATGACCAACTCATCATTTGAGTATGACTATTGTGTTTAAAAATTGGTTTGTTTCGTCAATTTAGAATTATACAATAAAAAATAAATAATTTGGCCTGATCCGAATTAGTATCCAAATAAATATCACCCTTAAAATATCCACTATTAAAATTATAAAATTAACGGTTGACTGGTAAGATTTTGTACCAGTTAACCATTTTTGAAAATGACCGAAATTAACAGCCCTACCCCTAACTTTAATTGACAAATTCTAACCCTTTGTATGTGCATATTTTATACATTGGACGCTTTTGCAATGGACTTTTTTCGCATTGGATGTTTGTTTTGGCATTGGACGTTTTGACTAAAAACCGTTAATATACATATTACATACCACGTTTACAATTCATTAAAAATGGTGAAATAAGACGCCGGCGTTACTAGACTAAAAAATTCCGACTTCCACTCAGCCCATAAAAATTCTGACACCAGCCCTGACCGTAATAACAACCTTTACCTATTTTCTAGAATTTATATTATTTATATATAGCATAGACCAAGGGTTCCCAAAGTGGGGTCCGCGAAGACTGCACAGGGGGTCCGTGACGATATGACAAAACTGGCACAAATAATTGATTTCGCAAGATTTTGCAATCGTAAAATCTTGGTTGTTGCGCCATTTTTAAATTCGCAGTCAAAGAGTTGTTCACAATGATTCTCGCATTCCGCTTCTATGACGTTACAATAATTCAAATTGTTTGCTGTGTGTCGAGAAGTGTGGTAAATTGTTTGCCTGCGACTTTGGGGAAGCAGTAGTGGAGAATTAGGGCGATCTACATTCAGACAAAGGCAGACTAGCTTAGCCGTTACGAGACTCTTTGTTAGATTCGCGAGGCCAAAATCGTTTTTGCACCCCTGGATTAGGGTTCGAGAAAAACAGATTTACAAGTGGGGGTCCGGGAAAACACAGATTTACAAATGGGGGTCCGTGGCACAAAAGGTTTGGGAACCCCTGGCATAGACTATTTTAGTGAGGTTTGAGGAAGAAAAAATGGAACAAACATTCCAATAGTTACCCTGGTCTGTGGAATAGGTGATGGCAGTGCATTACTAGTGGAATCATCATTTGAATCAGTGCTCGCCTGCTGCAATTCCAAGAGGTGAGTCATCGTGTCTAGCTTTTGCTTCAATGATCTGTAATAGATTAATATATTCTTGTTACGCCTACAGTGTTATACAAACATGATTGACAGATGTCAGATGTACAAATGATTGACATGTGTCAGTTGTCACGAGTCAGGCGATTTTAATCCAATATATACAGATATATACACATATTTTGTAAGCGTAGAATTACATTATCTAGCGAGCTTACTTTATTTCCGTGTCTTTTCCCTTTGCCATTGTCATTAAATCTTTGATTTTTGTTTCCAATGATGGTTTGTCCGGGTCTGTTTTCGAAGTACGTGTTGACGCTAACGAGAGAGAATATATAATTGACGAAATTATTATTTTTCAATGATATGGTAGGGTAGATCACAATTCTATCTTACGTAAGTAGGCTTCTAACATTTTGGATGGTTGGTAATCATAAAAATCAGAAATATTTCCAGAAAAAGAAAAAGAATGATCTGTGTCTAGATTTCATATTGCTAGTAAATGAAATAATATTATCATCATCAGCATAACTAGCATATTTAAAATCCATGCTTTTAATCGAAACACTTTAAAATTCAAATTGAGAGGTGGCTATTTCCATTGCTATGGCTTGTCACGTCGTATATAGAAATTACGATCTATTGAATACTGAACCAATAACAAAAAAGTGCACGACGAAATCTACTGCAATTACTTTGGTCTTTTCGGCGCAAGGGAGTAGCAGAACTTCTGCCACTAGATGTCGTAGAAGAGGACTTGCTCACAGCACCGGTTGACGCCGAACTTGGCGGACGAGCCTTGTCACGGGACGAGCGGTCACTTGATGGTCGCGCACCTTCTTTGGACGTGGTGGGACGTCGAGTCGACGTAGCACCTGGTGAAAAAGGAAAGTAAAAAATTTTCAACGATTCTTCTTCGCTAAGAACCCCGTGAAAGCAATGAAACAACATTTTCAGTTTTAACATTGAATTAGGAATTGTTTGCTGAATTAAGATAACGAAAACGAAAGACATTTTAAGGTTTTCAATATTATGTATTGTTTAATTTATTCTTTATACAAATGACATAGTCGAATACCTTCTATACCAGTGATTCTTAAACTTTTTTAAGCGCGGCCCAAATCTGAGTTTTATGAACACTCGCGACCCAAACGCCAACATTGAAAAAATGTTTTTTTAATGTTAGTACTCATTTCAAATACAGACAACGATTTATTAGAAACAGATCATTGACTCAGTGTGATTGATGAAACTGAAATTTCCCTTTCATTATATCTTCAATACACGGCTCTATTTTACTGAGCGCAATGCGGATATCGTCAACCCAGGTACTCAAATGACGACCCTGGCGCGACCCATTTTGGACACATACTTTAAGAACCACTGTTCTATACGTTACTCTACCAAATATATTCATTTTTATCCCTTGATTATCATCATAGACCTTGGTGACTCCCCAGCCGTGACAATCCCTAATTTACGGAAGGCGGGAAAGTGGGAATATGATAATCAAATCAGATAGCAATTTAACACTGACCCTCACCCCAACACTAACCCTTATCATTACCCTTACCCTGAGATTTAATTTTTTTCATGTTGGCTAAATGTCCCCCGGCTTTTGATTACCATACCCCCGCACCTTCCCTAAGTTAGTGTTTCGATTCCTGCTTTCCCGTCTTCCGTAAAGTAGATATACCCCAGTTGTCTTAATCACACACTTCGTTAAAAATATGAAAACTACTGATAACAAATGACCAAAATATCCTGTGTACATATCTGTCCGAATCAATCACACACGGCAATGATTCCTAACCTTCGTTTTGGTTGGGTTTAGGACATCATTTAAAGAGTCGCAACTGGGAACATGGATTTCGGCATTCACCGAGATTAAATTGCATGTTAACGCCGATGAACGAATATGTGTTTATTACAAGTACACTCAGATCTTGATGTATGGTATAAAATGCGCGCGACAAAACAATGCGATTTAATTCATATTATTTATAACATTCATTCTCAAGGGGGAGATTATACATCATAATGAATCTTCGTACAATAAAAGGTTAAGAAACGCTGGAAGAGGAACACACTTTACGCCTACGGTATGTTTGTCTCTATATACAAGAGGAAGGTTGGCCTACAAGGTTGGTCAAATTCATTGTATTGCTGCCAAAGTTTAACAATAAGAAGTTTAATTTTCTCAAAATACAGTAAAAATTAGTTAAATCTGTATAGCGTTGCCAAGTTAACATAATACAATAAATACAAAAGCATACATCATAAGATGTCCTTCTTGTTTATCCCTACTAACCAACTACAAAGCTCCTCGTCTATCTTACCCTACCGTAATCGTACTTACGTTTCCTATTTTTGAACAGTTTTTTAAACATCTTGATTTGGTAATCCTTTGATATTCAATTGAACAATCGCTACATATACTGTATATTCTCAACTAAAAGCAACAGTTGACAACTTTTTACACGAGTATCTCTTGTTAAATTCTTGCACGGCGTTGTTAGGCTTAAATAAGCAGAATACTTGGCCCATTCGTCATTATAACCTCTTCATCTTTGTAATTGTAACCTCTAAGCGGTACAGAACGACGAAGATATGAAGAGTGTTCCCATTCGATATATTTTTTATAATGTAAATATATTGAAATCTATGGTATAGGTGCAACACTGGAATGTGACGTTAACACCCCCTTATGCTTTTCAAATTGTCACATATTTATATTTATAAATATCATAAGGCTTATTAATTTTAATCATTTGTTGTTTAGGAGATGATCCTCAACGTCTAAGGCTCTTCTGTTTTAATTATACCTTGTCGATTTAGCTACAAGGCCGTACACTAATTAATGAGTAACAGATAAGCGGGTAGTCACATTCCTCCGTTTTAGATTTTGACATGAAATTATGAATTTGCAAGAGTATGACAATAAGATTGTGTGGAATGCATATTGGTGATATGGATATGTAATCTCCATTAATGAGATTATGAAGTTTAGCGTGATAGGAGCAAAAAACATGACATGCTACACGAAACTACAACTTATGTACGCCATAGATACCGAAAATTGCTTTATAGATTATGTATGATTCATATACCATTGCAATAGAAATTGCGTGATTTACCACGTTAATTAAAAAATGAAGATTCGTTAATTTGCAAATAAGTTCTTGAAGGTTTGTGTCTTGAAAAAGTTTGTCAAGTTTCAGGAGTAGCTAGGAACGAAATGTATCAGTATCAAGTCTGCAGAAGGCGATATTAAAGGAAAGCGAAAGCCTGCTCCTCTTCAATGAAAAGAGTGAGGTAAATTCCGCAGTAGTGGCCCGTTCCAAGACTCGCCGCTCACGGAACTTCTACGTCATATGACGGATCAGGGAATAGGGTTAGGGAATAATTTGACAATTTTGGGTTCCATTTGGCGGTTTTTAAAAATTTTATTTCACGCTTCAGTGCTTGTTACTACGAGCAAGTGGAAGACCATTCGTCAGGAAGATCATCAAAGTTGTTGTTGGGAAAAGGTTAGAGGTCAGCTTATGGTTATGGATTTGATCATTAATACGTAATTTTTGTTTACTTATTAATTTATTATCAAAAAGTGCTCATCTTTTCAAATGGGAACACTTACGTTTATTTTTTGGTATTTATGCACTACGTCTTTTAGGGATACTTCGAATCCGATTCGAATCGCCTTTGATTCGAATCGGAAAAAGTGATTCGAAAGGAAAAAAATATTTTTTTTAGTAAATTTCTCATATACGATGTTGCACCAAAACTAAAAATGCTATATAATATTAAGGCTAATATAATAATATTAGATTCCCCATATTTACATTTTAATACTATCGTTTGGTGTACTACCGGTACTGTGCTTTTCTTTTGCTTCATACTTTGATAAATTTGTTACTTTTTCATAGTAGATTATTTATTTCTTAGTATACTCCAATAAGATTAAAGTCTAATCTGCCCTTTTGTGATTGATAAAGTGAAATCTTAGCATCCGCTACTGTTTTTGTTAGGAGGTCTGATTCGATTCGGTAAAAAAGATTCGGATTAGATTCGAATATTTTGAGATTCGAAAATGCCCATCCCTACATGTACCTTACATTAAGATATTCTTATTACATTGTGACGTATTCTTAGTTGTATTATTACGACGGGTACTAAGTACCACCAGTACGTGGAAAATAAAATACAGATATATCAAGCAGTACAAAAAGCATTGGTATTTTTAATACCTGGTTTGCTTGGATTATTTTCTCCCGATATTATTAAATGGGGTTTAATTTCCAGCACCCACAATAGAGGATGCATTTTACTCGCTTGATCTCGTGTAAGAAGCAAGGTTTACAGCAACGGGTCAGCAACTTACCCTGCTAACCATTTCCTCCGTCCAACCAAAGTTCAGTGATTTCATTAATATAGTTATATGTCCAAAAACAGTAAAAAGGAGGTTTATTCTTTTCCATTTGTATTTCCTGCATATGAAATAACTCTTCAACCCTTTCTTCACTCATAATTTAGGAAATTAGAGTATTTTTTGTCAAAATAATTTGCCCCTCACTCAATGCTGATCTAATGGGCGATCGATCAATCTGAACATCGAGTTTGACATACGGAATTCATACCACAACGGGAAGGCCTTTAGTACGCCCCTTGCGTGTTGCATTTCATATATGATCATTCAACCGTGAAGATGACGTCACACAATTGCAACGGCAATTTCCCTTCCCGACGTAGGAGAGAATATTTCCGATAAAAGTTTGTTTCTGGTTATAAAAAATGAAATATCCCGCCAGCGTGATGAGACAATGGTAGACAACTCCTTTTTAGGATGCGCTCGATTGTTTACGGTCTATTATGCGTGTATAAATATCTTCCACGATTGCAGCACCGCAAAATCTCAATTAAATCTCCCGCAAGGGTAAATATAATATGTTAAGGAATATTAGAAATTAGTTTAAAATGGAGAAAAAGAAGCCAATTACAAGCGATATTATATAACAGTTTACCGGCATTAGCATACAACATCATCTTTGACAAAAGTACAAAATTTAAGCTATATATTCCCTTTGAATAAAATGAAGAAGATTGCCATATTTTCATGAAAAATTTGGTACTTGTACGTGGACCAATTTCCGTCATTGTCCATATTTATCGTAAGGTATCCAAACTGTCCAAGATAACCAAAGAGATGGTATGGTGGGCCTCCACAATTCCGTCTTTTTTCACCAAATACACAGACAGCTATGTAAATTAGGACACAAATTTCTCAAAAACAATTCGAGTAGATATAGCATTCACTAGCTAATGATTCCATTTATATTAGCAATCTCTGAGTAACATTAAATCATTTTACAGCCGTCAATATCACTCCATATAACTACATTTACAAGTTTGTCCATATATTCCTAAGTAATGCATTACCTTTTTCAGATGTGATTCCTATTCAAAAATGAGGTTGGAAATATTCCAGCATTTGTGGTGACTATCCAACTATCGAATATAACCGCAAAGCCTATGCAGCAACAATGTCTAAATTACTGTATATATTGAATGCCAAAACAAGAAATAATATTGTTAACAGCTGCCCTTCTTGCACTTAATGGACGCAGGCTACATCAAAGAATATCTAATAAATATTTGATCATATCTCCCCAAAAAATGGACACAGCATTTAACCTTTGAATGTACACAGTAGATGGATCTAGATTGCCTAGATAAACGTGGCATACTGAGCGCAGTATAGCCTGCTAAAGAGAGGTAATGGTACTGTGAAACGTAGCGTGAAATCCAAGGACGCTATAAAGTCCAGCAGTTAAAAGGATACGATTCTGTATTAATGTGCTGCCATATTTTTATCAGCCTATAGTTTAACAGTAAGACTGTAATATTTGTTTGCAAAAATGTACAATCCAGAATAAAAAACTTATATAAAATAATCTTTCGTATCTAACTACTTTACCTGATGTACCTTATTCATGAAAAACATACTTTTATTGTAACTTCACCTGCATGGAAATGTTATGGGCAAAATATATAACGGCACTCCTGATATTACTCACTAAAATGCACCGCTTACGTAGAAAACGTATGCTACTGCACACTACAATACAAAAGAGACGATTTTGTGCAGCAAAATAATGCAAAGGATCAATACGATCGATTCACCTAAAGA
>JAUELA010191481.1:0-12269 GCA_031471845.1 Boltenia villosa | reverse complement strand
ACTCGGCGAGTCTTTTTTTCAGGACTCGTTACTCGATCGAGTCCAAATTTCTCGGACTCGTCCCATCCCTAGTATTTTTATCTCTCTTTCTACCCGGTGAATCCCCAGGTTGTAGCTCGCGGGACAGTATAGATAAAGTATGGTGTACGATAAAGCACGCGGGTGACGTCATATAAACGAATAATATTGCATAAAAGCAAAGATCAAACATGCAATTGAAAAATATTAATTAAAAATTAGGTTTAAAATAGTTTACCAATGCACCATTATAAACGATAAATAAATTATTCAGATGTTTGTTCACATTGCCTAAAATTTAAAAACTATTATAAAAGTCAAAATTGGAGATCCAAAAGAATCTCCACCAATTCGCCTTCACAAATGTTGCATTACAATTGAATCTATCCACTAAATGAACTATTTTGTATCCTCCCTAGGACTTTAATTTTATCGTTTTTCTCATACTCCTTCTCTTTCTCTCTCTCACTTTTGCTCTCAAGGTCACGGGACTGCTGATATTGCAAAATATACAGTGACATAGAAGGGTTTAGCCATAGAAGAAGTAGTTTAATATAACAGTGCAATATTTATTTCGATCTCAGGTAATAATTAAGAAAACAATCGAGAGAGAAAGTTCTTGAAATAGTATATCATTCACTATGTGGTTATACTTCATATAATGCGATTGATAAAGAATAAAAAAAAGTTCGTAAAAAGGATGAACCAACACATCGCTCTCAAATCTGTAAAAAAAATGCGCATCAGCTGCAGGCTTACAGTTAATCATTAATTTTTGCATTGCATGCTCTAATGCAATGATTTCAACCTGTGGTACACGCACCACTGGTGGTACTTGAGAACTTTCTTGGTCATATGCGAATTTAGTTTAATTATTCTTCACAAAAATGTTTGCTGTCTTATGTTGTTATTATTCCGATGCGCATGTGAGTAGAGTTATGCCCCACATCGATCAGCTGGTGGAGAAGAAACAGATGTAGCCCTCACATTTAATTGAGTTGTGTTCTTTGTTGTTAGTTCATCTGTTTGTTCATATCGAATAAATTGATGTCTGAAGCCAGGTGGTACGCGGCGACAGTACGGAACCCCCAAGTGGTTCTCGAACAGAAAAAGGTTGGGAACCACTGACTAATGTGATGTCAACCCAATTCTTGCATATGGTAATTAGATATAATTATTAGGATTATACTTCATCAGTAACAAAGCATTAAACACCAAACATTTAAAACTATCAGACCCGATATTCGTCTCTTATTCTGAAACCAACATGATTTTATTTAAAACGCAAGAAAAGTGAAATAATGTCCCGAAGAAGAAGATAAAGTTCGTTTGCTTTTTGTTCTCCACACAATTTTATCTAAAAAATGATGAATCGAATAATAATCACCAAACATGACTGACGTCGATACTGTCTGAAGGTTGCTGATAAATCCCAAGATAATCAACTTTTCTTCTTCATGATATTTTATGCTAAAATAGATAGCTTTGTACTCCTATCAGCATGCAACAAAAGGTAGGATAACTGATTCCTCGGCATTGTTTTCATAGTTGAATGCCCATTTTCAATACATCAGTGTGGATGGGTGAGCGTGAATGTGAATACCTCAAATCGCTTTTTTTTTGGCGGATTTGAGCTTTTACCTTTTCCTTTATAGCCATTGCGTGCGAACATGTTAAATTCCATTAGCCCAGGGTTAAAACCCTGGTAGAGGAAGAGGTTAATGGATATTGCTTTAGAACAGCAGATGCTTGCCCGAGTGGCTGTAGATTATCGATTGTCCAATAATTCATCTTGCAATTTCTTCTCAAAGTACACCGTCTCATCTAGAATAATTTCATATATTACGGAGTTTTTACAACGGAGGTCAGTACTATTGTTGGCAGAGAAATATAAACTTCGAATTGAATTTTATATAAGAACATGTTGTGATGAAGTAGAAGTGAAAATGGACATATGTCCCTTTCACACTACGGTAGAGATGCGATAGAATTGCTGAGGAATTGCCTATTTACGAAGTAAAACTACTCAAACTATTCTGCAAATCATCATTTGTAAATAAGCATTTCTTCGTCAATCCTACCGTAGATCTACCGTACTGTGGAATAGGCATCAGAGACGCTAGGCTATCCGTTACTGGGCGAACTATCTACCACCTGTAATCACACGATATAGAACAAGATAGTTCCCGTCTGCTTCTCTAATTTTCGATAAATATTCTTTTGAGTCAAGTTTTACATTACACACACACGCACGTTCAAGGCGCTTCCAAGAGATCAATTGGATTTAGCGTATCACTGTAACCGTGGACAACATACAACGCACATTCATCACCTCTTAACTAACCTTAAAAAAAATAAAATAAGAAGGTTAACATTCTTATCAGGTTGTCCACATGTTGTTTGACGTACGTCCTGACGTAAGCTGTTAAAAATTGACTTTGAATTGTCATCGATGCGTATCCATAATAAAAATCCTGCCAATGCAAGTTCGACATATAGTGTACAAATTTAGTGTGTAAAATTAGTATTGGCAGTGACTTTCTTCGGAAAAGCTAGCGTGAATGCACTGAAAGCGATGATAGGGGAAATTTTGTTTTCTGCTCTCATTCAACACAGCACAGGCACTTCCCTTATTTAAACTTTCGGAAACCGTGTATTAGTCATCTCCCAAATAATTTCAAATGAATTGAATTGTAACGTAAGTATCCTGTTAGTATTGAATCAGAAGTAGACAGGCGCCATAGGAACAGTATCCCATGTAATTTTAGTATATTATTCAAGTATTAAAAGATATGTAACTCTATGTTTTAAGGTTGGTAAAAAAGTGTTGACGCCTTTACACTACATATTAATATAATGTCGCCCCAAAAGACAATGACAAAGCAATGAGTGTCAGAATAATTTATTTGTGTTGGCAAGTGTATATCTGTAAGCTTAGCATTGGACCGAATCATTTGTTGAGATCTTAATAAACTGTTCAATAATATAAATTGGGTTAGATTTGAGTACTAGTATCCCCCATACAGTCATAGTGACTTGTCAGGCGTATGTATACCTTAAAATATATTCGTTTGAAAGCAGCTATATTCAGCAAGAATAATAAAGAGCTGGAACTCATCCAGTGACTAAAAATAAATAAGTTTTCCGTAATTTCCTCTTTTTTGAATGTTCAGAAATGACAACCCTAGATTATTATGGCATTATAACATTTGAACATTACATCTATTTCTTAGTATATTTTGATTTTAGAAATTAAATCAAAATGATGACTCCGACAAGGGTACGTTTCGCAGCCGGCCGTTTCGTCGCTAAATGAATTACAGCGCCGGTCGCATGAGCGCTAATAACCCCAACCCCAACACTAACCCTCACCTCAACCTTATTTTCATGATAAATAAATTTAAGGTTTTCAATAAACGTCTATTTCGCTCCGACGTTCACTCAAACTTGAACAGAGCTATCTGAACGTATTGCAAATTGAAGCAAATTAATAGTAAATTTACTAAAAGTTACTATTATGCTATATTAAGTTCAGGCACAAGGATATCCTATATTCTATGTCTAGATGAATGTTTAAATTATACCGAAAACCTGATGTTACTGTCTTTAAGTCAAGCATCCAAGTGAATGAATTCAGAGAATAACACATTGAGCTGGTTGCCTCCTTTTTCGATTCTCTCATTTTGGTATGACGTCACGATGTTTTATCTGATTCTCTCTTGCCACCTACAGGATTTTTTTTCTTGAATATCGTCAAATGGAGCGTTTCAAAATTCCTTGTGTCTGTTTTGCATACACTTTAATCAATGTATTGTTGGAACATAGGTATAGGGAACTGAAATTCTGATTAACATAACAAATTTGAATATTTATTCAAATTGCCAAATATCCCTTCCCTGTGAAAATACCGGAGTATCGTAGATATCAATAGATGTTCATAAATCTTCACATATAACGGAATGGGATGTTTCGTCGCCAGACTTAATTTCATGGAAAAATAAGATCAATGAAATAGACAAAACGTATGGATATTGAGATTAGGGTTAGGGCTAAGATAGCTTTAAGGTTGTGTTGATGCTAGATTTAGGGCTTTGTTAGAGTTCAGTCAAGGTCGGGGCTAGGTTAAAGCTAGGACTATAGTTAGGGCTAGTTTTGGGCTAAGTGCGGGGTTCTAGTCCAAACGTCCTGTGTCAAAAACGCCTACTAGCGAAACGTACCCAACCCAGCATAGAAAAAGAGGACGAAATTGTGGGTTCTTGTCCGCGAGTTAAATATTCGGATGAGAGACTGTTCATGACCGTTGGCTTCAATTGGATCTATACACCACAGTAATCAGATTTATTAACATCACAGACAGGTTATATTGGGAATTATTTTCCTGAATTGAAACGTATGACTATTGTAGAGCCCCTAAAGTGACGATAGTTACATGTTATGTAATAAAATTGAAGAAACAAATAACTCCTGTTGCGAAGCACAATTCAAAATATATAAAGCGAAACAAATATGGTTTCTTTTTCTCTATGATATGAGTTAGAATTTCTCACTACTTTCGTATTCAAAAAGTGAATGTAAATGGTGAAAAATCCTAGATTTTACGGTTTGAGATCACTTGGAAAAGGGGGAGTTTTCTTAAGAAATTCATTCCAAAACGATGAGGCAAACATGACCTTATTTAGTATGTTTTCGCCTTGAATTCGCCTTTGAAGCTTTAACTTTTTTTGTGTAAAGAAGGTTGTGATCAACTTATCCTTCCCCTCCATGAATCCCGATCAAGGAATTCGTACTGGGGTGTATTTATAACATACTAGAATAGCATAGGAAGGAAATAACCATGACGTAAGCCTACCTCGCATTACAGGAAAGTACCATGAGGTAATTCGCTTTTATTAGGACACTCTTTTACATTCAACTGTTTCTTTCGTCACTCTCATAATAGGCTTGGTAGTTGGAAGTGGATGGATCACTTGTTCGGGTGATTTCCTCACCACATTAATTTTTACGTGTTTGAACCGGTTAACTCCAATTTTCGTGATAATTTGTATTTTAATCCTAACGTGTTAGGAGGCGGTGGCTGCATCAACAGGCTCTCAAGACATGGGTGTTTGTGGGTCAAGTTTTCAGCTGGAGTATCATTCATTACATCAGAATATTTTATTTTATTTTTATGTAATTTTGGTATTTTATGTGAGTTTTTCAGTCACCCTCCACCTATGAGGTTAGGTTTCATTGAAAGCATTGAACAGATACAGATATAGTTATCAAATCTCCAGTCTCTAAATTATGTCAAGATAGCGACGAAAGAGCAAGAGGTTATTCGATTTTCAAGTTTTTAGTTGAAATTAATTATTTCAAAATTTGATTTTCTATAAATTGTAGCTTAATTTTGCGACTGATAGAAATATTGAATGCTCATTAAAAGACCTAAGCGATGTTTGTTTGTATACTGGAAAATAGCCTGCTCTCGTCTTAATTTGTCATCTGATCAGGACCGGATTAAAATGAAAAAGGGCACAGGTTATTCCATTCGTTAAATTACATAATATATGTGTATGGGAGGGAGGGGTGTCGGGCTACAACGAAAAAGGGGGGTGCTGTAAATAGTGACGGGTCTAGAAAATGTTTTTAGAGGGCACGAAGATTGAAATGCGTTATTTTGAGGCAATTTTAAAGATCTCTTGAATTAAATTTAAGTCCCCTAAAATAGAATATTACTGCGACAGTAAATGTTCAGGAAAAATTTTCGGAAGTTTTGATATTATTGATGTCAAAATATATTATACAACTATAGGCCAGAGGCCAGCTAGATCTTGAGACATAGGCTTCAGCCTGCCTAGCCTATAGGTAACTCCGGCTCTGCTCTGTATCAGGGGTGAATTAAGTTTTGCGACACTGGTGAAGAGGGCGAATATCTCATTGGCTTATTTATTCTATTGTTTTTTAATAAGATGAAATTATGAATATCACAACAAATAACTGTTAACTGCAGAAACTATTTGTTGCTATGATATTTAAACGACATGATGTAACATTTTCCCCTTTTACATTAAGGATTTTTATGGTATAAATACCGAGTCCTTAGAGTCATTATGGTTTATATTTTCTCAAGTTATGTGTTTCGAAGAATGGACTGACTATTAAAACATTACTTGCTACATACAGCATCCACTCCTCTATATCTTAATCTTTGTGAGTGGTATTGTATATGATTTTATAGACTTATATAAAATGATTACGACCGTGCAACTGTTCCAATAGAGTTTTGTGACGTTTGACCTAACCTTGATAGATATTTCTTAATTAAATGCATTTCCTTTTAAGGCATGGGTGCGATTTTAATTGGAAGATCCTCGCAAATTTTAACTAAGCCTGCTTAAACTCTTCCCAACTTTATTAAATCAATCATACTTTCATTCTGCTACGTTCTAAAGGCTTATATTTTTAATTTAAAATATTTCAGTAAATTCCCTAACCAATACCTTCTTGCCAAATGAACTGAACCGAGATTGTGATACGTGCGTTCCGTCATGAACCAAGTGGTTTCGAGACAAGAGGGTATTTCAGTCTACATGTTAAAACTCGTGACCAAGTAAAGACAAGCAGACGATCCGGAATTTGAGGTAAATATTTTGATAGATGAGGAATGAGAGAGAGGATGTTTGCCATAATTGGTCAAAAACAGAAAAAATAGCATCGGCCGACTATGTTTTCCCTTTTAAAGTGAGAAAACTTTGTCCCGTCTGCGATTTATTATGCTATGTCTGTGAAAATGAGATCTCAAGATAGAGGCTTGTTCACATTTCAGGCAAAACCAAATAGGGAATGACAAAGAAGGAAAAGATTAAAAAGTATTGGAAAAGTTACAGGCCAATAATATTTTTTCCCTCCTCAAATGAGGGTTATATAAACATGATCGGCGTGGTGGATATCACCTGCTCCAGAATTAGGCCACAATGTACCTCATTGTCCATGAAATCCTTTTAAGGACCATGTAAACAAGGAAATAACCCAATAACAGAAATAACACTCCGGATCGTGTTTTTTCTGGCATATTGCAAATGGAGAGAAATCGAAAGCATTTTTTTAATATCATTCTTATAAGTTCCATCATTAATTAATTCCAATACAACCAACAATCGTGTTTGCATGTATTAAATAGGCCTAACGGCATTAATATTAATTTCAAAATCCAGATAAATAATTAAACAGTAACAAAATGGTTGGTTGTATCCTTGCAATTGCGAAGTCGATAAACATTACTTAGATGTGTTATGCTCGATAGTCAATTAAAATGACTTCATTGTGGAGAGATCGGGCTTGTGCCTTTTTTCCTCGATTTTCGAGAGATGAAAAATAGTTGTTTATACGGTCCTTAACGCTCTTAATTCCTTTCATCAATTAATTTATTCGAAGTTTTCTTCCTGTGAATCTTTATTCTCTTGTGTTCATTCATTCCTTCCCGTTTCCCCGTTCAAGTCTTAGTCTCTAAATCAGTTCACATTATAATTTTTGAGCATAACGCATTCATCTGCTTTACCCGCCCGCACTTCTACACACACGTCTGTCTTTCACCTTGTACTTGGCCAATTTATCAAATGTAGATATGTGTTTCCAATGTTAGTAAAAGTACATCATACTTGTAGGATTAGATGGACTAAAATTTCTGCTTGAACTTTTCAATTTGTTTTTTTCTAGAATGATGTAATTCTTGGTATTTGCTGCTTTGAATTTAAGCGAACGAAAGAAGGTATGCTTACAATTATAAGAATATTATTAGACCAATATATGTAGCAGCCATTGTCGAAATAGATAACTCATAGATAATGGATAACTCATGTGTTCGTTACCTACTGTCTTTGTATCGTATGGGTGATTATTTTAGTATCAAAGAGACAAGAGTAGTATATGCACACATGTAGAATCATTACACAAATATAACATAACGTAACGTAAACACGTCCACGAGTAAACGAAAGAATGCGCTATCATTAACCTAGAGCAGGGGTGGCCAACAAGTCGATCGCGATCGACCGGTCGATCGCGGATGGTTTTTTAGTCGATCGCCGGAAGATTTACTGGTCGATCGCACCGTCGAACTTAATGAATTCTTTTTAGACTCGACTGTAAAAATCTTAGAGTTGGCGATTTCAAGTTAACGTTGATCTACACTAGTAGCAGGACGAGACAGGACGAATTGGTAATGTTAGAACTGAAAGCTGATGTGTTCCTCAGAGCTCCCATTAATGAGTTCGATGAAATTAAAATAAAAAAAGAATAAACCATTCTTATTTTGTTTTGTTGTATTGAAAATACAGTCAATCGTGAGTTCTTCAATTTTACATTTTTTTCGCTAGGCTCTAGCGAAAGTTCGTTATCACGATTGGCAGAGTCATTTTAATCGTAGTCGATCGCAAGAGTAGGCTATAGGAAATTTCAGCAATAGTCGACCATCAAATTACCTATTAAATAACTATAACCTAATCTATATATTTTTTGTATCATAGAAAAATGGAAATGCATCTACATTGAAATACATCGACAAGTTTTGGAATGATGGGGGCATTGAAATATTTATGGAGGTACACTGACAACATTGAAATAAATTAGTGAATAAGTTTTGTAATGATAAGCTATAATGGAGAATGTGCTGCAATCATGGAAGCATTGGTGAAGCATGGTGAACTTAACTTCAGCATGGAGCACATGGAGCGCATATATGGAGCATGGATGCATGGATAAAGCGTATATAGTGTATGGGGTGCACGGATCCAACATGGAGCGCACATATGTATCATACAATACATATATTGGTGATTGAACGAGTGTGGAGCGCATATATCGGACATGGAGCGTATGGTTCGAGCATGGAGCGCATAGATCACGCATGGAGCTTATGGTTCGAGCATCGATCGCATATATATTTATATTGATATAAAAAAATATGTCATGATTGGAGCGCATCAATGGAGCAAGGAGCACATATATGGGGCATGGAGCACATATATCGTACATGGAGCACGTATATGGGGTATGGAGCACATATATGGGGTATGGAGCACACATATCATATTTGGAGCACACATATCATATTTGGAGCACACATATCATATTTGGAGCACATATATGGGTCACAGAGCATACATATCGTACATGGAGCGCATATATAGGACATGGAGCACATATATCGTACATGGAGCACATATATGAGGTATGGAGCACACATATCGTATAAGGAGCGCATATATGGGGCATGGGGCACACATATCGTACATGGGCCGCATATATGGGACATGGAGCACACATATCGTACATGGAGCGCATATATGGGACATGGAGCACACATATCGTATATGGAGCGCATATATGGGACATGGAGCACATATATCGTATATGGAGCACATATATGGGGCACGGAGCACACATGTCGTACATGGAGCAAAAGTATGAGGTATGGAGCACACATATCGTATATGGAGCGCATATATGGGGCATGGGGCACACATATCGTACATGGGCCGCATATATGGGACAAGGAGCACACATGTCGTATATGAAGCGCATATATGGGACATGGAGCACATATATGGGCCACGGAGCACACATATCGTATGTGGAGCGCATATATGGGGCATGGGGCACACATATCGTACATGGGCCGCATATATGGGACATGGAGCACACATATCGTATATGAAGCGCATATATGGGGCATGAAACACACATATCGTATATGGAGCGCATATATGGGACATGGAGCACACATATCATATTTGGAGCGCATATATGGGGCATGGAGCACACATATCGTATATGGAGCGCATATATGGGACATGGAGCACATATATCGTATATGGAACACATATATGGGGCACGGAGCACACATATCGTACATGGAGCAAAAATATGAGGTATGGAGCACACATATCGTATATGGAGCGCATATATGGGACATGGAGCACATATATCGTATATGGAGCACATATATGGGGCACGGAGCACACATATCGTACATGGAGCAAAATATGAGGTATGGAGCACACATATCGTATATGGAGCGCATATATGGGGCATGGGGAACACATATCGTATATGGAGCGCATATATGGGGCATCGAACACACATATCGTATATGGAGCGCATATACGGGGCATGGAACACACATACCGTACATGGAGTACAGGATCAAATATATCGGGCATGGATCACACATATCTTATACGGAGCACATATATCGGTCATGGAGCACACACATCGTACATGGAGCACATATATCGGGCATGGATCACACATATATTATATGGAGCGCATATATGGGGCATGGAGCGCATATATCGGGCATGGAGCACACAGATCGTACATGGAGCGCATATATGGGGTATGGAGCACACACATCGTACATGGAGTACATGTATCTGGCACGGAGCGCATATATGGGGCATGGAGCACACATATCTTACATGGAGCATATATATGGGCCATGGAGCAAATATATGGCGCATGTAGCACGCACATCGTACATGAAGCACACATATCGTACATGAAGCACATATATCGGGCATGGAGCACACATATCGTATATGGAGCACATATATCGGGTATGGAGCACACATATCGTATATGGAGCACATATATCGGGCATGGAGCGCATATACCGGCCTTGCTTCGAGCATGGAGCATATTTATTGGGCATGAAGCGCATATATATCTAGCATGAAGCGCATTTTTTGGACATGGGTCGAGTGCGGAACGTTTAATTTGGACATGCAGAGAGCGCATATATCATGTATGGATCGCATTTAGCCAACATTTTTTTCGACTGTTTTTTTTTCGATTTTATTTCTTTGAAAAATTAATTCTAATCCTGAAGCTAACGTCAACCCGAGCCGAGCCATTGCCCTTGCCCAAACTCTTACCCTGAAGACGAACTCTTTTGAATATTGACTAAATGTCCCCCTGCTAAACGACTATTGGCAAAATGTCCGGATACCAACAGGCTCATTACTCATTGGCACGATCTATCAACCAACAATACAACGAATGCATTGGTCAAATCCTTCTGGCATTCTTTATTGTTGATCTCAATATGTTTATTATCGGGCTAAAGTTTAGTTATTCTGCGTGTTTCAAAGAATAAATTATTTGTGTGAATCTATTTTCAATATTAAATTTATTGCAATATCAATATGAATAAAATTGATATTTCTGTTGAAAGGACCACCGTATATCATTCAGAGTATATTATTAGTCACATTATATATATATATATATATATATATATATATATATATGCAAAGAACCATGATATTTTACAGATTGGAATGCCCTAAATAAATTGAAAATTCTAACTTGTTTACAAATCTCACCTTACCCTGCATGCCATGTGAATTTTGATTCGCTACAGCGAAAATTTTATATGATATTTTCTCCATTTTACGGTTTACCTGTTTTTTTCCTCTTTTGCACTGTATTTTCCAACTGTAAATTATCTGTGTCGCGGTATGAAATGGTGATATACCCATATATTTTAATAAACTATAAACAAAAAAAATAAAAAAAATTATTGCTTTTAAACTTTCAACCCTACTCATTCCGTGTTTTATCCAATAGTCCACAGTTTAAAATTGAGAAATTGAGAAAAACTGTGAACATGTGTTACCCAATACGCATGTTGATGGAATGAGATTTTGTGATTTGTGTATGTTTCATAACCTAGTAATGTAGGCAGATAAAGTCAATGCATAAGAAATAACGATTGTTAAGAGAAAAAAAAAAAAAAAAAGTGGATAAAAAGAACTTCAGTTATGTTGAACATATCAACGAAGAAAAAATCAAGCTGCTCAACCTCCAATTCATAAAATGACGGAAGAAAGTGGTGGCATATTATGCCATAATTTACCGGTAAATAATGATATAAACTCTGATGAATTTTCTCCCAATATGACCATAGTTGGAAAAGATGGCAGAATTATTATAAAAGATCCGAAATCAAGGACAAGAACAAATACCTTGGCTGCAAGTTTTCAAAACCATGCATGGATAAGTAGAAACAATGTAATTGAAATGATTTCAAAGCAAATTCAGCCGTCCCTCGTAACGAATCCTGATGAAATACCAGTGTTCAGTGTCTACAGAACTGATCTGAGAAGATTGAACAAATATATAATTAAGATAGCTGATGAAGAAAAAGCCAAAATTCTAAGAGATCAAGGAATCAAATTCATTTCCAATCAAGGAAAACACATCATCTATCC
>JAUELA010191371.1:0-11805 GCA_031471845.1 Boltenia villosa | reverse complement strand
TTGATAAGTGACTTTGTGTAAATTGGTAAGGTAGTTATTGATAAGCCACAATATAGTTATCGATAAGTACCTTCGGGTACATTGGCTAAATACTTATTGATAAATATCTAACTTAATGTACATTGGCAAATAGTTCTTGATAAGTAACTTTGTGTACATTGGCCAGACAGGTATTGCTAAGTAACTTTGTGTATATTTTCAAGATAGTTATTGATAAGTAACTTTGGGTAGATTGGCAAGATAGTTATTTATAAGTAACTTTGGGTACATTGGCAAGATTGATAAGTAACTTCGGGTAGATGGGCAAGATAATTATTTATAAGTAACTTTGGGTACATTGGCAAGATATTAGGTAGCTTTGTGTACATTGGCAAGATAGTTGTTGATATGTAACTTCGGGTACATTGGTAAGATTGGCATCGTTATGGCGCTTCAGTTACATTGGCCAAATAGGTATTGATGAATAACTTTGTTTACATTGGTGAAATAGTTATTGATAAGTAACTTTGTGTACATTGGCAAGATAGTTATTGGTAAATGGGTACATTGGCCAGATAGTTGTTAATAAGTGTCCTCGGGTACACTGATCAGATAGGTATTGATAAGTAGCTCTGGTTACATTGATCAGACAGGTATTGATAAGTAACTTGGTGTACATGGCAAGAGAGTTATTGATAAGTAGCTTTCAGAACATTTGTCAGGTGGCAAGATAGTTATTGATCTGTAACTTCGGGTACATTGGCAAGATTGGCATTGCTAAGGCGCTTCAGTTACATTGGCCAAATAAGTATTGATGAATAACTTTGTGTACTTTAACATGATAGTTATTTATAATTAACTTTGTGTTCATTGAAACGATTGTTGAGTAACTTCTGGTACATTGGCCAGATAGTTATATATTTGATAAGTAACTGTGTGTACATTGTCAATAAAGGTATTGATAAGTAACTCGTGAACATTGGTCATATTGTTATTAATAAGTAACTTCGTGTACATTGGCCAGATAGTTATCAATAAGTAACTTTGGGTACATTGGCAAGATAGTTATTTATAAATAACTGGGGGTATCATGGCAAGATAGTTATTGATATGTCACTTTGGGTACACTGGCAAGATAGTTATTAATATGTCACTTTGGGTACATGGGCAAGAAGATAGTTATTGATATGCAACTTAGGATAAATTGGCAGATGGTATTAATAAGTCGCTTCGGATACATTGGCCTGATAGTTATTGATAATTTTGTTCGAGTACATTGGCCAAATAGGTATTGATAAGTAGCTTCGGGTACATTGGAGAGATGGGTATTGATAAGTAACTCTTTGTACATTGGTCAGATAGGTATTGATAAGTAACTTTGTGTAAATTGGCCAGATAGGTATTGATAAGTAGCTTCGGGTACATTGGCCAGATAGGTATTGATAAGTCACTTAGTGTACATTGGCAAGATAATTATTGAAAAGTAATTTCGGGTACATTGGCCAAATAGATATAGATAAGTAACTTTGTTTACATTGGTAATGTAGTTATTGATAAGCCACAATATAGTTATTGATAAGTACCTTTATGTATATTAACAAGATAGTTATTGATAATTAACATTGTTTTGATTGAAAAGATTGTTGAGTAACTTCTGGTACATTGGCCAGATAGGTATAGATTTGATAAATAACTTCGGGTACATAAATCAGTAAGTTATTGATAAGTAACTTTGTGTACATTATCAATAAAGGAGTTGATAAGTAACTCGTGAACATTGGCAAGATAATTATCAATAAGTAACTTTGGGCAAGATACTTATTTATAAATAACTGGGGGTATAATGGCAAGATAGTTATTGATATGTCACTTTGGGACAAAAGGCAAGATAGCTAATATTATGTCACTTTGGGTACATGGGCAAGAAGATAGTTATTGATAGGTAACTTCGGATAAATTGGCCAGATGTTATTGATAAGTCGCTTCGGCTACATTGACCTGATAGGTATTGATATGTTTGTTCGAGTACATTGGCCAGCTAGGTATTGATAAGTAGCTTCGGCTACATTGGAGAGATAGGTATCGATAAGTAACTATTTGTACATTGGTCAGATAGGTATTGATAAGTAACTTTGTGTACATCGGTGAAATAGTTATTGATAAGTAACTTTGTGTATATTGGCAAGATAGTTATTGCCATAAGTAACTTTGGGTACATGGCAAGAGAGTTATTGATAAGAGATTTGAGAACATTTGTCAGGTAGGTATTGATAGATAACTTTGTATATATTGGCAAGATAGTTATTGATCTGTAACTTCGGGTACATTGGCAAGATTGGCATTACTAAGGCGCTTCCGTTACATTGGCCAAATAGGTATTGATGAATAACTTTGTGTACATTAACATGATAGTTATTGATAATTAACTTTGTGTTCATTGAAACGATTGTTGAGTAACTTCTGGTACATTGGCCAGATAGTTATAGATTTGATAAGTAACTTCGCGTACATAAATCAGTAAGTTATTGATAAGTAACTCGTGAACATTGGTCATATAGTTATTAAGAAGTAATTTCGTGTACATTGGCCAGATAGTTATCAATGTGTAACTTTGGGTACATTGGCAAGATAGTTATTTATAAATAACTGGGGGTATAACGGCAAGATAGTTATTGATATGTCATTTTGGGTACAATGGCAAGATAGTTATTGATATATCACTTTTGGTACAATGGCAAGATAGTTATTGATAGGTAACTTCGGGTAAATTGGCCAGATGGTATTGATGCGACTACATTGGCCTGATAGGTATTGATAGTAACTTTGTTTGCATTGGTAATGTAGTTATTGATAAGCCACAATATAGTTATCGATAAGTACCTTTATGTATATTAACAAGATAGTTATTGATAATTAACATTGTTTTGATTGAAAAGATTGTTGAGTAACTTCTGGTACATTGGCCAGATAGTTATAGATTTGATAAGTAACTTCTGGTACATAAATCAGTAAGTTACTGATAAGTAACTTTGTGTACATTGTCAATAAAGGTATTGATAATTAACTCGTGAACATTGGTCATATAGTTATTAATAAGTAACTTCGTGTACATTGGCCAGATAATTATCAATAAGTAACTTTGGGTACATTGGCAAGATAGTTATTTATGAATAACTGGGGATATAATGGTAAGATAGTTATTGATATGTCACTTTGGGTACAACGGCAAGATAGTTAATTATATGTCACTTTGGGTACATGGGCAATAAGATACTTATTGTTAGGTAACTTCGGATAAATTGGCCAGAAAGGCGGGATGCATGCAAATATTTACGACGAAATTCACTTTGAGAAAATTGTAAGATATGTTCGACAGAATAATATTCCGTCCGGAAGAAGCGTACTTCATTAATTCAATTAATTCAACATACTTCATTAATTATAATAAGCCGTTTATACATCATTCAGTTGTGTATAATTTCGAAGAAATATTGTATTTCATTTTCACAATGCTGGTGAATAAAATGTCAATGGAAAAATTTGGGTTAAGGTTTTGCATTCTTTGTGAGTTAAAGATCCTGCAGGTAGAGTTATATATTTTTAAAAGATCATAAAAATTTACTGACAGAATAGTGTAAGAGTATATGAGGTCGTCTCTCAAAGGCGCATGCCCGAAGTTTTTGAAAAATATGCGTTTAGCGAAGAAGCACGACAAGAATAATACCGCAAAGAAGGAAGTCGCCGCCAAATAATGATCCAGTTTGTATCCCGAAATTTTTGAAAAATATGCGTTTCGCGAAGAATCAGAACAAGAATAATACCGCAAAGAAGGAAGTCGCCGCCAAATAATGAGCCGTTGGCTCTTCCCCACCGCTTTATTCCAACTGCCTATTTTAATTCTAGCATGCCGTCCACTGCAATTCATTACTCTGATCCTTAATAAATCAACTCACTCATTCCAAATTCACATTCTTCCTGGACGTCCTCTACCCTTTCCCTTACTCGGGTTCTCATCCCTTCAACTCGTCCTATTCAAATTTGTCATTTTTACTCGTGTTTCTTTGTTACTCGTTGCTGGCAGCAATGTTTCACTTGGCCTCTCTCGCGAGTATCCTGGCACGTAGTGGGACACGGGTGGGACGATTTGATACATTAAACATCAAATTGATGGAGGGCGCAGAGGGAGCATGTAAGAATCAAAATTGGTAGAATTGGAATAAGGTGGAACCGAATAGGAATCGTTGCCATGGAAGAATGTCAAATTTGAAGGAGCAAAACTAGAATAATATGATTCCCGATTTGGGCAAGGTTCCCGAGAGTACAATCGAAGAATTGGATTTGAAAGAGACCGAGTTGGAATAATGTGGAACCGAGTATGGAAGGGGTCAAAGACATGAGAACCCGAATCATAAAAATCAATTATATATATGTACAGCCTAAAGCAGGTTCTCAGCGCTCAGGTTCTCAGTTCTATAGGTTCTCTCTTTAGCTGCGACACAGTTTATAATATATTTTCAGCTTAGGTTATTCACCTCAGTTTAACTGAATTCGTAGTTTCCTTTATGTATGCTAATTATTAAATACTCACACACTATACCATTATGTCAGTGAATTTTTACCAACTTCAAATTATTTGCTAATCATCCTGATTTTTAAACCTTTCTTATCCTGATCTAGAAACTCAGGTCCAATATGGATTAACGACTGTTATTTACTTTTTCAATATTTAAAATAAATAAAATTATAGCCTACCTACATGATCTTCGAAGCACAAGGAATGCAAAACAATATTTCAAAACAATATTTCACTAAACACCACATTTTACATTTTATTACCAGCATTTTGAAAATGAAACTCTAATATTTGCAAATAAGGGAAATCATGTATAATTATTGTGATATTCTGCTGCAAGATAATCGTACCACATGTTTCAAAAATGAAATTGTCAGTAAAATTGAACTCATCAAAGGAGACAAGATAGATAACATATGTTACATTTATATTACGTCTAACTTTGAACACTCATCGTTGGAAAGTTATTCAGCATTAATTGGTGAAAATAAGACATGATTGAAATTCGGTACATTATCTGATGAAAACTTTATTAGGCAGCTTCATTTTTTATCAAATAGAGGATAATTTAACCGGTGATGAATATTATTATATTATTATTGCGGAATAATATTATTAGATTTATTTAATGCAAATGTTTAACTATGTGAAATTATAGAACAAAATTATGTATACAACACATGCACATACTGAGGATTATATACGAGCAAATTGGGAGATTGCATTTATATGGCAGCATATACTTGATAGCGAATGGTTATATTTCACAAACGAATCCTTGTCTCCCTATTGTTGGGTCATAGTTGAACATATGTTGATTGATAGAAGTTGCGTCCCTTCTAACACGAAGGACTATCGACGTATACGCAGCAGTGGAACTGGGGTAATTAGGAAACCATTTGAGGAAAGGAGCTGGATCTCCAGTCGACAATGTAACAGCTTTCGTCTAATTATGCATAAAATAATGAATAAGAATTGGATTTCGAGTAAAAACTTGAAATCATCATGAAAATTATTATAATAGTAACAAACATTATTGACTGATATATTTACCGAGGGATTAATTTTCAATCCTATCCAAAGATCGACTTCGCTTCTTCCGGACGGAATATTATTCTCTCGAACATTTTCCATAATTTTATCAAAGTTGATTTCATCGTAAATATTTGCAAGCGTCCCGCCTTTACTTTCACATATTTTCTGTCCTTGAGGTACAGTTTGGTCGTATGCAAAATGGGAAATCACCACGAAACATGAACCATTGTACCTAATGTCACACTGAGCTGTTTCAAAATAGACCATAGTTCAGTCATTAGGGTTGCATTAACATCAATTATATTTCCATACGTCTAAGTTTGCATCCATGCTGAATTAAATGTAATCTCAAAACAATACTCATCAATAGTTGATGATAAATTCAAGTCTTTTACGGAAATCATAGAAACAAAGTATATGAACAGGCATATCCCCTAGGCTTCAAATATACCTTGTCGTTCCAAGATCATATCCGGCAGGCTTGCAAGAGCCGAGTTGAAATCTTCCATCAATTTTTCAAATTTCCGTTCTAGACTCTTCTCAAGTTCGCACAATCCCGTGATCACTGAATAAATCATATACAATCATCGTATATTTCTAAAATATATTTTTGTCACTCTTTTTTGAAAGATTGTTCTTTGAATAAATTGTATTATTCACCTGGCTTAATCTTTTCAAGAATAGTTGTATTCACGTGGTCGTAGTCCACAATACCAATTGGGCCAATTAGACCAGGAGGCCCTGGGTCACTCTTGTCCCCTGAAACCCCACGTTTTCCAGGACTACCTTGGATCCGTCTGGTTCTGCTAGATTGTATTTCTTCGTTTTCACCAGAGGAAAAAATCTCATTGACCTGCTTACAGATCAGATGCTTTTCCGATGCTTTCGACAGTTCAGTAAAGACCGAAAGCACCAGAAGGAAGTTGATGATTCTTGATGCCATCATGCCGGTAGTTTAACCTATAGCTAATATAGAACCTGTAAATATTGTGTTGTCATTTGTCATCTTCCAAATTAAAGATCTTGAAAGTTCGCCAACCGGCTTATAACAGTGCATACCGGTATAAAAGCAAGAAGAGGATTGGGAAAAGAATAGAATATAGAGCATTTAGTAAATTAGATCATATATGACTAAGAGGAGGATGAATTGGAATTGCCGAGTCCCAGCCATATTGACTACAAGTATTCTTGGTTTAGATCTCAATTTAACTCGGGACTCTATGAGCACCATTTCATTTACCTTCTCTTTAAATCGTCCATTATAGAGGAAAAACTTCCGATCTTGGAATAATCATCCTAGAGAAAATACCTTGACTTGAAATCATTGGCAACTAAGAGAAGCAAGAAACTCATTCAGAAGCAACAATATCTAACAGCTGATTTCAGAAATCAGTAAACTGTAAACGCATTAGACTAAAAATATACAAAATTGAAAAGATTTTTAGAGAAAATAAAGGGCTCTGGAATGAAAACCTGAAGCAAAAAGTGAAGCGGCGATTGAAAAGTACACTTAGAAGTAGCAGAATATGATGCAGCATATCAGGAGTCATCCATCAATTCCAGATGAGATGTGACTTCGATATCCATCCTTGTCACATCTGAATACTTGCTCCACGGTCGCTCTTTTTCTACTTTTTTTTGTGCTATTTCCGTTCACGTTTCGACTGAAAACACGAAGTTTTCGCGTGATCATGGCGTTGGTAACAGTATAAAAATAGGTATGACATTCTCCTCGATCGTTGGTGTCGGCAATACGTAATCGTTATTTATGTTGAATATGTCATATTTGTTTCTGCAATGCAGATACTGGATGAGTTCGAATTTACATAGATCTGTCTACTTAATAATTTCAATCAAGATATATAGGAAACAATAAGCTTAAACATTTAAATATTTTTGTAAAAATCTTATGTTAAATATTTTGATAAACAAAGAATTTCAGGGTTTCATATGTTCCTGGATTAATCTTGTGAAGTTGTGTCACTTAAGTTAGAACATATTTTCTTTTGTAATATCCACATTTATAATGAACTCAAGAATATCAGCAGTATAGGTTACACAATGTTTATCTATGTAACCTGACGTCAGTGAGATGATCTGCAAAAATAAGCTTTCATTTGCGTTCAAGTTTCCCATAAATATTTTGTACCTTCAGGCTGGAGTTAGATCACAGCGGTCGTGGATTAAGGATAATCTTGTCGTGGTCATATAGAACGTGGCTGATTTCGTGTGAAGCCAACATTGTGGTTTAATTTCCAGACATTACTTTATTGGTATTTCAAAATACAACATTACATCAGTCGCACATAAATTGTTGATTTATTATCCAGCCAATCAAGCGCATTTAAATTGTAATTCATACCCGGAGAAGTTTGTTTTTTCATAAATAATTTTTCAAGCATGGAAAAGTAATATACATCGGTAGAGCATTGTATTTACAAACATACAAGATTTAAGGCTATTTTTTATTTTTTGTTGATAAAATTGAATATGAATCATGAGAAGCCTTGATATTCAAATCGGTAGAGCTTTTCATATTGAAAAATTCAAAATTTCTGAGAAAAAAAGAGTGAAAGATGAAACAAGTAAAAGATGATAACAATATCTTCTTATTTAATACAAAGCAAAGCAAAGCTTATTTTTCAGATAATAAATCAATTGTTTCTGTCGAAATCTGATGTAATGTTGTATTTTTAAATATCAATGAATGCCTGGAAATGAAACCACAATGTTCGCTTCAAACGAAATCAGTCACGTTCTACATGACCACGACAAGAATATCCTTAATCCATCGCTGTGATCTTATCAACTCCAGCCTGGGGGTACAGAATATTTATGGGAAACTTGAACGCAAAGCAAAACATATTTTGCAGATCATCTCATTGACGTCAGGTTACAAAATTAATGATTGTGTAACCTATACTGCTGATATTCTTGAGTTCATTAAAAATGTGGATATTACAAATGTGGACGTATTTCATGACAAACTTCAGTGACAAAACTTGTAAATTACAAGTTAAATCCAGGAAAATATAAAAATTCTAATTTGGTTTGTTGAAAAGAAGAATGATATTTAACATGAGATTTTACAAGAAATATTTTTAAAAGTATCTATCGTTCCATATTTATTTAAATGCTTAAACTTATCACGCCTTAGATAACTTGATTGAAAATATAAACTGGACAGATCTATGTGAATGCGACCTCGCCAGTACCTGAATTGTAGAAACAAATATGACATATTCGACATACATAGATATTACATAATACCGACACCAAACAATCGAGGGGAACGTCATACCTATTTTTACTCTGTTACCAACGCCATGATCACGCGAGAACCTCGTGTTTCCAGACGAAACTTGTACGAAAAAAAGTATAAAAAAGGCGATCGTGGAGCAACTATTCAGATGTGACAAGGATGGATCTCGTAGTCACATCTCATCTGGAATTGATAGATGCTTCCTGATATGCTGCATCATATTCTGCTACTTCTAAATCTTGCTTCAGGATTTCATGCTCAGGCCTATTCTTCTCTATATATCTATTTTATTTTGAAAATATTCGTCTGATGTGTGTACAGTTTACTGTGTTCTAAATCAGCTGTTCGATTGGTTTAGCTTCAGAAGGACCTTCTTGCTTCTCTTTGTTGCTTCATAATTTCAAGTCAAGGTATTTTCTCTAGGATGATTATTCCAAGATTGGAAGTTTTTCCTCTATAAAGGACGATTTCAAGAGAAGTTAAATGAAATGGTGCTCAAGGAGGCCCGAGTAAAATTGAGATCTAAATCAAGAATATTTGTAGCCAATATGGCTGGGATTCAACCATTCGAATTCATCCTCCTCTTGTTCATATATGATCTAATTCACTAAATGCTCTATATTCTCCCCTTCTCAATGCTCATTTTGCTTTTATAATGGTATGTACTGTTATAAGCCGGTTGGCGAACTTTCTAGATCTTTAATTTGGGAGATGAAAAATGACAACACACTATTTACAGTTTCAATATTAACCATAGGTTAAACTACCGGCATGATGGGATCAAGAATTATCAAGTTCCTTCTCGTGCTTTCGGTCTTTACTGAATTGTCGAAAGCAGCGGAAAAGCATCTGATCTGTAAGCAAGTCAATGAGATTTTTTCCTCGGGTGAAAACGAAGAAATACAACCTAGAAGTACCACACGTATCCAAGGTAGCCCTGGAAAACGTGGAGTTTCAGGGGTCAAGGGTGATCCAGGGCCTCCTGGTCTAATTGGCCCAATTGGTGTTGTGGACTACGACCATGTGAATACAACTATTCTTGAAAAGATTAAGCCAGGTGAATAATTTATGTCGATGTACAATTTATTCTAAGAACAATGTTACAAAAAAGAGTAACAAAAATATATTTTTGAAATATGCAATGATAGTATGTGATTTATTCAGTGATCACGGAATTGTGCGACCTTGAGAAGAGTCTAGACAGGAAATTTGAAAAATTGATGGAAGATTTCAACTCGGCTCTTGCAAGCCTGTCGGATATGATATTGGAACGACAAGTAATATTTCAAGCATAACAGATATACATGTTCATGTACTTATTCTTATGCTACATTAACAACGACAGTATTTCGGCATCAGAATTAAATTGATCATCAACTCTTGATTAATATTTTTTGAGATTACAGCTCCTTCATTCTTGTAATGAATTCTAATCCACCATGAATGCAAACTGAAGCAGAATGAAAATATAGTTTTTATATTTTTGTACAGCTCTGTGTGACATCAGGTACAATGGTTCATGTTTCTTGGTGATTTCCCACTTTGAATATGACCAAACTGTACCTCAAGGACAGAAAATATGTGAAAGTAAAGGCGGGACGCTTGCAAATATTTATGATGAAATTCACTTTGAGAAAATTATGAAATATGTTCGACAGAATAATATTCCGTCCGGAAGAAGCGAAGTCGATCTTTGGATCGGATTGAAAATCAATCCTTCGGTAAATTTATCAGTCAATAGTTTTTGTTACTATGGTGAGAATTTGAATGGTGATCTCCATTTTTTTTCTTGAAAGTTTTAACTTGAATCGATGTGATGTCTATTAAAAATGAAATATAAATTTATTACAAACTCACATGGCTTAATTATTACTTATGCATAATCAGACGAAAGCGGTCATATTGTCGACTGGATATTCTGCTCCTTTCCTGAAATGGTATCCTGGTCACCCCGTATCCGATGCTGGGCGTACGAAGATAGTCTTTCGTGTTCATAGTGACGCAACTTCTACAAAACAAAATATGTTCAACTATGTCCCAACATTGACCAGACAAGGATTCGTTTGTGAAATATAACCAACCATCATCATGTACATGCTGCCATCGAAATGCTGTAATTTTGCTTCGAACATAATTCAAAGTATGTGCATGTGCAACTTTATTTGGTATATAATTTAGTTAAACATTTACATTAAATAAACCTAATGATATTCTTTTACAATTATAATATAATAATATTAATCCCAGGTTAAATTTTCTCCTTTTTCTCCTGTTGAATAGAATTACTTTGCAACGAAAAAGTGAACCTGCCTAAACTTTTCATCAGATAATATACCAAATTTATAATATGTCTAATTTTCACTAATGAATGCTGAATAACTTTCCAACGATTTGTGTTCAAAGTGAGACTCAAATTTTTAGCATATAATGTAACATATTTTAAATATCTTGTCTCGTTTGATAAGTTGAATTTTACTGACTATTTCACTTTTCAAACATGAGGTTTGATTATCTCGCAGGAGAATTTCACAATAATTATACATGTTTTGACTTTATTTGCAAATATTAGAGTTTCATTTTCACAATGCTGGTAATAAAATGTACAATGTGGTGTTTAATGAAATATTGTTTTGCATTCCTTTTGCTTCGAATATCATGAGGTAGGCTATAATTTTATTTATTTTAAATGTGAAAAAAGTAAATAACAGTCGTTAATTCGTATCGGACACGAGTTTCTATACCAGGATAAGAATGGTTTAAAAACTCAGTCCCCCCAAAAAATCTCTCCCTATGTCAGGGAGGGCTCCACTAAATAAACAGATTTGTGATCTACTGCGCTAGGCGATGATATTTAAGGTTCACTAGGACGATTGCTTTTGGAGCATCATCGGTTCACTCCGAATCCGATCCTGTTCCGTATTGTTTCGTCGAGGTTGAACGCCGTCGCTTGATAGGG
>JAUELA010191262.1:0-12270 GCA_031471845.1 Boltenia villosa | reverse complement strand
ATTGTTAAATCATTATTTCGTCACAGAGAAAGAAAACAGCATTTGCGTTCGCATCGTTTTTGCTATAATTAAATACAGTGAAATCGGGAACGGGCACAATACAAACATAATAAAACAGGTTTCCTAAAACAGTGCCACGGCTTAACGAAAGATCAAACTAAAGGAAATTGCGGAACTGGATGACCCAGCGGATCACGGACAGTCTAGTCATATTTAAAGTTATCAAACGATTGGTATTGAAGAGGGCAAAATTAAATTAAGACCTCGAAACGAGAAGTCGAGTAAAATATGTTTTACTCAGAATTTGTCCACTGAACTGAATCTATTTTCTCACAATTTTGACTGTATGTATTGTGATGTCATTGAGTGAAGTTTAATCTTCAAGTTTTCAAAGTATTATTCTTATTCTTATCATTCAATATTTGTCAAAGATAAACCAACGACAAATAATAATGTAAAATTCATACTTTTTCCAATAATGTAGCAGTAATGGGAAGGTAGAGAGCACAGCTTCATGGAATAGTGGACGATCAATGTCTCCTGCTTTAAAAGCCGCCACGATGGTTTGTGAAACTTCGTTGTCCATATTGATCTGAGGATCAAAACAAATAAACTTTGAAAATTTCCCAATATTCAAAATATTTGCTTGTCAACAACATCCGGGTATCTGTAATTTTAGTACATCACAATCAGGGTAGTGGGAGAACCCGTTGTTAATACTGCGAACCGGTTGTTAGCTTAAATCAGGGTAGTGAGAGAACCTGTTGTTAGTGAGAGAACATATTCTTAAAATGTTTGAATCCCACCACTGGTTATAGACCTACTCACCCGAAGTCGAGGTAAAATGGGCGAGTCGAGGTAACATTCAACTATCTTTTCTGCCTTCATTTTAACAAGTTCTAGGTCGCTTTCATTGTGGCATCCAGTTGACATCATGCTCTGGACATTCTCGAGAAGTTCATTATATCTAAATAAAATCGAGAGAGAAGAAAAAAAATGATAATATTTTATTCAGAGTTCCAATGTTAGGCTTTATCTTGCTGTTGTTACTTGTTAAACCAATAGCATTGTCTCAACAACAAATTGATGAAAAAAAATAAGCAACACCTGTCAACTTCCAACCACAAGGACAGATCATTGTGCAAATAGTCCAACGTGATTCTCCTTCCTAGAACTTGGTGTGTCGTTACAATGTGCTCTACCTCGGCTCCGTGATGTTTGAATATGATCGCCTCACGTACTAATGATGAGTTGCTGGCATCTATGGTGATCACGAGAAAGAGAAATTACATCGTGAATATGTTTCTCAACTAATAGCACACTGAATACGTATTCAACTTCACTCAAGTATGACGGAATTAGCCTGAAATAATCAGCCTTTGAGGTTAAGTCAATTTTTATCCTCTTCAAAATGACATATTTGTGTGTCACGCTCTTCCAAGAGAATTGATACAACTTATTTTAACTATTTATATTTTAAGAATTAAGTAAATAGTAGATATTTTTCAAACCTCCTGCAGCTTTTATTTCAATCCGATCAGGAAGATCTTTGAGATATTTCTTAAATTCGCGAAAGGTTTCCACTTTCCTCATACTCTTTATGAAATTCGCTCCTCGCCGGATGAAATCTCCAAATATCTTCCAGGGCCGTGACTGAATTGTGAAACGAACAAGAAGATAAAAGGGAACAAATATAGGACAGAATCGGACATTATGTAGTAGGCTGCTGAATAGTTAAAATCGTTGTTAATATGAAGGAAGGTAAAATATTCGTCTGTAATGAAACATATAACCCCACAAACGCTAAGATATTGTTTTCATGAAGCAGGAATAAGGATTTGAAGAATTCCTGGAAAAGCCTTGTTTAAAATAGAATAGTTTTTGTGTCTTGTGAAAGAAAACCAAACATATATCTCTTCAATCGCTACTAAATTACAAACAATTAATATGTTCCTTTAATAGGATCCATGTTGCAAATACCTCTCTCAAATCCTTTTCAGCTAATGCAGTGTCAATGTTTTGATCTTCTTCTTCTTCTGGGTCGTCAGCAAATGTCTTCAAATATCGTTGACCCCTTTGTATTAGCAATGAAATGATTACTCATCTAATTTTGAAGCCGACATTATCCAAGCATATTTAGAACCCACCAGTTATTTTCCATACTTGCGTAGATCAATCCTTGAGCCTCCACCAGCATAGACGTCGTAACCGTTTCTATCCTTCCTAATTCCCTTATCAGTTCATCGTCACATTGTAATAAGATTCCTGTAAATCACGCAATTCTAAATGTAATAACGTAAAGTATACACTGTTTTGCTTGAAGATCCAGGATGATTTGATTTCGGACTGTTTTTACCCTAATTTATCGTAATGTCGCTCTGTAATATTCACCGCTATAGGGATTTGATCAGAGGCTATGTTCCACGAATGCGAGAGAATTCGATTCTTTTTTTCTTTTTCGCCAACCAAACGAGACTATTGAACAAAGAAATAATTTGTCTGCTTGCTGCGATCTGTTGCATATGTGTTCATACTTTGCGCAGGTCGAGAATATTACTAAGTTTTTTTTTTTTAAATTCAAAAAAAGTGAAATGACCCGATTTGTAAAATCAGGAGGCAAACCAAGTTTCATCGTTCAGCTGTGAATTTGAAAATTCAACCCTCAATTCTTAAAGGGCCTACCTCCTCCTGCAAGGCGCCCGAAAAACTTCTTCATAATAGCTTGAGCTTTTTTCTGCCGAAGTCCAGCATCTTCCGTACGTTTCAATAAATCAACACTTTTCCAAAAGAGCAAGGGGGCTTCGGAATTATTCATCCGCATATATCGTTTGAAAAATATATGATGAACTGGATCCCTAAGAATCTCCAACAAATTCCTTTTCCAAAATGAAATTTCATTATTAAGTATTCATTACCTTGAACATTGTGACATTAGGGGCTATGGTGATTCAAACCTTACTTACGAAATATCATGAATCATGATTGCTTCCATATTAGTCTGATACAAACTTCGTGTGGAATATCACAGGGATCGATTTTCAGTCCTATTATTTCCCTTTATGTTAATGACATCATGAACGTTCATAGCATAGCCTAGTTTATTCTGTTTGCAGACGATACAACTATTTCTAAACAGGAATTATACCGTTTGGGCGCTACCAATTAAGCGAAGATGGCTAGATTATAACATCTAGCTTCTTCAGATGAAGCAGACAATAGTCGTTTATTATGCTTCGCCTGAAGAATGTAGATGTGTCATGTTGCGAAAGCTTACGAAATAACACTTTTAACTGTGTGTCAACGGCTGTAGAAAAAAATACACGGAAAAATTCACAAAAGCAAATCCCTAATCGCAACTCATGGACACCAAATCCCTAACACTAGCCTCCTCCACTTAACCTCCTTATACCAAACCTAACCCTAACCCACTAATCCTAACCGTTTTCAGCTGTGATTAAAATCGTGGTTATTTTTCTGGTTATAAATCTAAGTTGATCTAATCTAATAGACTTTTTTATACAATAATAATTCGAGAACATAAAACTGCTTGGCTCACTTCGGTTTCTTTTCAGGTCTCTGAAATACAACTCCACCTTTCCGTATAGGTCGCATATAAATTGGTTTACGTGAAACTTTGTATCTTTCAACCATTCTGACAACTTTACATTTGCTGTAATCAAGTCCCATTCGTGGGTATTGCCTGGCACTCATGCTCGCCAATAGCTTGGTGTCAATTTCAGGAACTGTGAAGATAGAAAAGGTAAATTGGAGCCTAGATATGATCGTATAGATCAGGGGTTCCCAACCTTTCTTACACCCCTAAGAAAATTTTAATATGCTCTCGCACCCCTACAAAAGAAACAATTTTTTTATGATAAAGAGGGTGAATTTTTTAAATGTGTAAGCAAAAATAAAACATGGCTAGTTAGGGGCTTCTTGGACTTGTCTACTTTATACGCCACTTGGTATGGAGTCATCAGCAGTGGTCAACAGATACAAAACCTAATTTTGAAAAGGTTGCTCGACAATCAATACGGACGCTTAGTTTTCAACGATTCAACATCATGACCTGCAACATCCGCTCCATCATGCTGGTTGTTGAAGTGTTCTGGCAGCTTAGATGGCTCCAGATTTGAGTTGGAAAACACATTGTCACAAAGCATGCACTGGGGTTTTTGCAAGTCCTAATCTTTTCCCGTACAAGTAAAACCAAAACTCACATCGTCATCACTCAATTTCCCTTTTTTTTTTGGCGTGATGAACGGTTAATGTTATCTCTCTCTCTCGCGCCCCCTGAAATGCTTTCTCGCACCCCTGGTACAGATAGATAATTACAATTGAATGAAAAACTCATACATCTGATATACCGCCTCCGAGGCAAAGCGGGCATTGCGCCATCATCGTCGCTATCAACTTCAGCTCCAACGCCACCATCATAATCATTCGAATAATAACCGTATGTTCGATCAGATGCAGAAGGTGCGCCTCTTGATGACATCAAAAATAAATGGACTGCTCGAGATGCTCGATATTTCATTTGACCTTGTCCGTTGTAACCAAGAAAATTAGGCAGACTGTCAAGTATTTCCTTTTCTTCGGAAACCTTTGGAATTAAGAATATTGAATATTTTAACTTGCCATCAACATTTCTTTTACATGATATCACATAATAACTTAATCTTGCAAAAACTTCTCACCAACTCATTTTGACCTGTAGAAGGATCAGGATTGGTCGACATTCGTAAAATAGGAATGCTACGGATATCTTCTAGGCAGCTCGGGAAAGAATATCTTTTCTTTAGTACTCTCCAAAACATAGGAAGCTGAAGGAAAAAGATCGAAAAGGTAAGTTACGGGATACTGGTTTGAATGTATATGAATAATATTCTAATACAGTGTTTTCCAAACTGTGTGTCGCGACACTTTAGTGTGTCGCCAATAGTCCATAGGTGAACGAACGAATTTTATCTATAATTTTTCAATAAATGTTTATAGAATGTATAACTATCGCGCAGAATTATCTATAATTCAATATTTATTGACGAATTCAGACATACCGCAGGGTCAACGGCTGGGGCGACATTCAAATCTCAGCGTATATTTAGCAAAGTAGATGAATTTCTACAGAAATTGAAATCTTTTTACAGTTTTGATTGTCAAAAGGGCAGCAAGTGTATGATTGCAAATTCAATAGGCAATCTATATTTTATTATTTGAGCGAATTTAAAGAAATCCCTTATAATCATCTAATGATTTACATACCTTGTTTTTGTGTTTTGTAGTTCGAAATTATTTAACCCATCACAATGATATATGATCGGGATGAACTTAATTTCGAACTTTCAAGTCATCCTGATAGTCGAAACAGTGCTTGTGTTAACAGTGCGTCAATGAGAAAAGTTGGCAAACATTATCTCACGACACTAAAATACATAATGACGTAAATTGTAGCGTTTATTATACACTCCATATAACATTTTGTATTGCCAAAAAGTGTGTCGCCAACTAAAAAAGTTTGGAAACCTCTGCTCTAATATGATAAATAGCTTACAGTCAAACATTTTCTCGCAGAAGAATAAATTGCTATATTTTGTTTCCTTGTGGGACTTTCCATTCAAAGTTTTTTTTTGGTGTGAATTATATATAACTTGATTACAGCAAGAAACTTACCACAGTTGTTTGGAATTGGTCTCTATCTTCTTTGGCAAATGCAATCCATTCAGCTTCTAAAACCTAATAACAAGATTCTATCAAATACAATACCAAAAGACATGAACAAAATATACCAGATAACTCCAAACCATTTGCAGCTCGTTTTGTAGCGCAATAAGTTGCCGGGGGAAGGGAGAGCTGTTATCAACAGTTAAATCGTTCAGTGACAGTAAAAGTGCCTCAACCAGATCGGAACTGTAATATTTATTTTCCAGAAGTTCAGAGTAGATGTAATTTCTCATTATTGTTTCATACTGTTGATAAACAAAAATATAAGGGTTTGCATTGAGTTCATAACATGATTAAATCAAGGCAGGTTAATTGGTATCCCGACATTTAGTCAACGGACATTTCGCCAATATTCAAAAGCCCCGCAAATTATGGCGAAATGTCCGTTGGCTGAATGTCAGGGATTCAGGTAAATCACCTTGGCCAGAAGTTCGTGAGTCTCTTGAGAAAAATAAACGCGTCTGAATTCTTCAACATCCCTCCAAAAATCGAAGGCAACAACTAGGGCACTTCGACGTTTGCGGGCACTTCCACTTGTCTTTGATGTCTTTTCCTTACCTCCATCAAATTGATCGAAAAAGGTTGAATTAACTTGTTGCACATTGGTTTCAGGTGTGATATTAGTGGAGGAAGTGAGGGGTCCGGAGATCAGAAAGGATCGAAAATTGTAAGCTGAGAACTCGTCTGAAATCAGAATTTCAGCAAATGCTCTCTGCCAATCATTACGCATCAACAATTTCACTTCTTCTTCTTCTTCCTCCTCGCTTTCATACTCAATAAAATCAACCTCATCCCCCAAGTTGGAAGTGCACGAGGTTGAGCTGGTGGAGATTGTAGAAGTGGAGGCTTTGATTGACAATCCTTTACCTGGAGAACCTTCGGATATTTTATGAGATTGCTCAGTCAAAGTAGAACTGGATTCAAATGAAGTGGAAGTGCTGCTTGATGAATTATTGTCGGATTTTGAACCTATTGGAATAAAATACAATCAAGCCTAATGTCACGTAATTAACCCTCGCGCTGTTTACGCTTGGTCTACGTTTATATCGGTCTTTCTCGATATCCTAGACAGCAATCACAATGTCAGTTACACATAGACTATAATGCATATATTTCAATCTCGTATTATCTCATTTCGTATGATATCCATATCATCCTTTATAACGCACAGAGAAGAAAAAGGCAAGCATAGGAAAAGGGTAGCATTCTAAAAGGTCTAGATATCAAACCGCATATAAATAGGCACATCAATGGGCCGTAGAGTAGTGTTGGCGCCTTCTTAACATCCCGACGCCGATATCAATGGGTATATTAGTTTGACGGATGCAGTCGCATTACATCGTCTGTCTCGTTAGTCCCGTTATGCATAATTATGTGGGCATGGAAATGTAACATCTAATTACTCTATTAATATGTTTGTGTTGTTCGAAACAGTAATCTTCACAATATCGCCAACATGGAGTCAGACCACTTGTTTGAAGTGCGGAATATGTGTGAAATGACCATGAATTTGAAAATTTTAAGCAAACTTACTTCCACAAAGATGCCTCCGGTCTAATGACGGAAAGTGTATTTCTTCAGTAGAAGAAGATTCCTAAAAATGTAACGAATATAAGATTGATCACGTGCATTAGGTCCAAGAAAATAAACCATGTTGACACCGTGAAGATGATGAATGTTTTCAGTTACAGAAGGAATATCGTAAATTTCATTGTTTCCAGTTGTTTCTTGCGAAATGTCGAATGAAAACGTACTTTATTATTGCGATCGAGAGACCGAGCGATCGAATCTAATATAAAACGTTGTGTTTGTCTTGAAACAACAAGCCATGATTTAAACATTTTTCAACGGCCTCTGTTATGACGTCACAAACGATGGCGAAATGTCCGTTGGCCAAATGTCCGGGATTCTCCCGATGTATACCGGAATAGTGTATATAAAAAACATGGATCCGGACTCCCTCCGGTTACTCTGGAATAATCTCTACAACAACCGACAACTCCAGGTACCTCTGATAGTATTCTATTTGAAAAGCGAGAAAATTAGTTTGTTTTCCTTGAAAGCACGTTGCGATTTTTAGCGGGTCTGTACTAAATTTTACACTAATTTTACTATAATAACAAAAAAGAACAAATAGCAAAAAATACCCATTTGTTCATTTTTTATATTCAGAAAACCGTCTTTGAACGCCTTTCAATTACAAGTTTATCGTCAAATAAATTTACTTAATGAAAGAATTGATGACTTGACGTAGGAGATACACGGCCAGAAGTATGTTTAGGAATTGCCAATACTACTTACCTTGTCATTCCTCCGCTTGAGAGGCATTGCACTCCTCCTCTTTCTAATACCATTCTCTGCTCTATTTTCAGGCTGTTCTAGAACGCTTTTAGAGCTAGTTGTCCGATTCTTAGCATGTTCTTGGATAGAAGGAAGACTTTCAATTGATTCCTCTCTCCAGTCTTCATGCTGGAGCCTACTCTGTGTCCTCGAAGAACGATAGAACTTTATATCATCAAAAGATTCAGAATCACGTTGAAACAAATCATGAATTTGTACAGTAGAACTGTCCTTAACAGTTTGCTTATGAATACTTTGGTAGCGAGATATTTTCTCTTCCATAGATACGGTTTTGTCTGGAGATTTAACATCGGTAATAGAATTATTAATAGTTTCTTCGAGGTAGTTTTTTAACGTTGTGGAAACCGTTTTCATTCGATAATCTTGAGTCACAGCAATATCAATCTCAGGATATATGAGAGCGGAGTTAGGAGATCGACCGTTTCTATCCTCGGTTTTCGTGGGGATATCCTCTTCTGATATCTTTGAATGCGGAATGGATCCAGAAATATCAGCAGATTCTCTCCTAGCATCTTTTCGCCTCTTTGATTTAGAGATGCGTCTCTTTACGTGTTCAATGTTTTTAGTTTTCGTTGTTTCTTCGTTGCCTGAAGAATCATCTCCGTCATATCCGCAAGATGACGCTGCAACCGATGCATGCGAATTCGTTAAAGAAGCAATAGAGCTTCCGCTTTGAGAATCTTGTTTCATCATGTATCCATCTGGTAATTTTTCTTTCAAATCGAAAGATACTTTTCCACTTTTGGCAGGTTGTTGCGGTGCATTTTTTCCTCCATGCAGTAAAGAATCAGCGACCATGGTTACTTTGCTGCAAACTGGAGATAAAGAGATTGCTTGTTTCTCCTCTGTTGTTCTGTATTCCTGAGTAACATCAACGCTTTGCTGAAATATATGCTCGTGAATGAATTCGGCTTCATCTCCTCCAACTATCAAGTTTTTTCCGTCATCGAAAATCTCCCTATAAATGAGAGTAAAATATTTACTTGGGAAATGCCATTCAAAGTATTCAGAGTATTGCTATCCTGGCATGACAACCAAAACTTTACCCAGCTAATCTACTGATTCAAAAAAGGGAAAAGCATGCGCTAAAATATGAATGAAGTGAATTAAATGGTGAATGAATTGTGTTTTATGTCTATAAATGTACGTTATTTGATAGGCAACAAGAAGCAATTTGGCAAAACGTGAATAGGAAAATATAATAACCTAATTAGGACTTAAAATTCAGACCAAGTGGTTTGTTTCTCTGCAAGTATTTTGATTTGAACAACACTATGCTATCTCTTGCTTCTCCCACAGCTAAAAATAAAAGTCAACTATAACGAAAATATCACGTTTAACTATGTACGAGAGGTGAAGATATTAATTTGAAAATATCTGTTGAATTTTTATTCATAGTTTGGTGAGAGAAAATTGGTAAACACGGAAGTTAAAATGAAAAATATCTTAGGGGCAGAAAAATGTATGTTTAACCTTATAGTTTCAAAAAGATATGAGTTAAATAGTCCGTTAAGGGACAAGGCGTATAAAGCAATAAATTCTGTATAATACATATTATATTATTCAAAACTTGCCTCCTTTCTTTTTCCTGAATCAATACATTTTCTTCATCATCATCGTAATGAAATTCAATTGGATCTATACTATTGAAGTCTGGATCGACCATATATCTGACAAGGGAAGATCTGTGCAACATCCGGTGAAAATTGGCTTCTTCAGCGTCCTCGTTAAAAAGCTGAATTTGACAAATAGTAGAACGTTATTAATTTCTTATTTGTTTCATATTTTATTTCCATCTTTTATCGAGCAAATTCTTAAAATATATAGACTACAATTGTTTATTTGCTATATTTTATGATCTGTTTCCTGGTGGATTCCTGAACATGAATTCTACACCCCTTCATTGGCAGGGCCGTATCAACCACCCACGGACCCTGGGGCTTTTGGGTACTTCGGACCAATTTTTTTTTGCATATTTTGATAAAGCGTAAATACGAAAGTGCGGAGTATTTCGTCATGCAGCAATATAATACAGCAAAATAATACACGATAGTGCCATATAGTATTGGTACGAATATGTTAAATGACAATACAAGCCGAATAAAACATTTAATAATGTCAACAACATTTCATTATTTTCTGGAGTCATTGGGTCACCATGGAGACACTACCAGCAGGACTATTTGTACCGCCACAATCTACACGAAACCCTGATATCACAAGTTTATTGTGAATTATTATAAATCTGTCTGGAAGAAACTTTTTACTTACATCTTCGAGAAATTCTTCTTCTTTTAAGATCGCAATATTCGAACTGAACAGAAGAAATCTCGGTAGCCAATAATACTGCAATCTTTTTAGAACTTGTACTTGTAAACGCATGGTGAAATCGTAACCGTACATTCTGCAGTTGTTTTCCGTGGGATCTTCAATTCAAAATCGGAGATACTGACTTTTTATAATATTGTACAACATTTAAAAACTGGTACACATAAAATGTCAGGCTACGTGCGATGGTTTGTGAACTGCTATACAATATTGGATTCTTAACATTTTATCCATGGGGTGTTTTGGTTTCCCTGAGCATCGTATAAAAGCTGTATTTCAACTCACCAGAAACTCCTGATTCTAGAAATCCTGCTGGTAACGAGAATTTACTTGCTGCCCTGTAATATTTATTTTGTATCGCGCAAAGAAGTGTGCGGTTTTGTTCCGCATCGAAATCGCCGGAACCTTTCAGATCAAATGCACTCAATTTCGTTGTTGTGATCCTTCGCAGCTGTTCTGCATCCATCCAAAATGACAACAAATGGCGACCGTATTTAGAGCAAGAAACAAATTCTCGGAATCGCCCCATTTTCGATACTCTACCGATGCTTTGGATCTGCATTGTGCGCATGTTTCCTGCAAATGCTAATTTAAAAAGTCCTCTCGTTTAGATTCAAATTTACAAATGTTCTTTCAATGATTTAAAATGAAGTCAAGTTAAGGACATTATATTCTGAATTACCCTCTTTCAAATTCCGCAGAGAGCCCCTTTCAGTTCGATTCATCATCAAAATTTCTTCCTTCCACAAATTCACATTTTCAACTTTTTCACTCAATGGAAAATAAGCTAGAAGTATACATAGCTTGTACTCATCTCCAGCTCTTGATTTCTGAAAATGCGGCACTCGTTTTTCGTAGAGCCAATCACGTACTAAATCGTTTGCAATTTTCTCTCTTCGTTTAGCGCTGGGTGGAGGAGGATCGTAAATAAATTTAGAACGTTTCGTCAAGAAAGCAATTTTCTGCCCGAAAATCGGCAGAAAGCAATATTTATTGAAATAATCGCAGAATACATCATCTCGTGTCATTAGAAGATGAAAATCGATCAGAGACATTCCTTGAAGAGTAGAAAATTCATATGTAAAGTTGATTTTCAACAGAAATAAAATTCAAATACAGATACTTATTATTCAGAATAAAATAACCTTACCTTTGATAAGAAGATGAGATATAATGGACATGTCGTGTCATCGGTCACAGTTTCTTATCTGCAATCGATTTGAAGTTTAATTTAATAATTTGAAGTTGATAAAAAATCATTGTTTCAAGAGAATCAAAACCTTTGTGACCTAATAATGGTATGTAGGCTTGCAAGCTAGCGATTTTTTTTTAATTTTCATTATTTTTTTTATTTAGTTTCCCGTGCGGTCCTCGCCAAACCTGGGCCGTAATTATTGTTTGAATTATTATCAGTACTATTTTTTAAATGTTGCTTTATATATCCTGTTGCCATTTAATTTGTTTGAAATATGTGTCGAAATATGAGTTTTATAATTTTCATGTGTATAATATCGTCTTGTAAATAAAATCTCCTTCTCTCTCTCTCCCTATCGTAATGAATAGAAAGCAACATTTCTTTTACGTAACGTTTACATCTCGAGAAATTTATAATAAAAAGTAAAAATTTCACTTGCGCCACCTCACGTCAGGATTTTAATATTACAGTGGGCAGTAACCTTTCCACCCGTGACTGACATGATTCGTAAGCACTTTTATATCCGTGAGCCTAACCTTAGTAAAGGAACCGAAATTTAGTAAAGTTTGAGTCCAAGTTAGTATATTTTGTGGAAAATGTGAAATTTCTTAGGTGGCATGTTGGGGTACATACGGACGAGAAAATAGGGGGATATATTCCGTCGA
>JAUELA010191151.1:0-12274 GCA_031471845.1 Boltenia villosa | reverse complement strand
TGCACTTCGTACATCCGACAACCGGTCGAACATCCCCGGATGTACGTGAATTCAACATCTATTATGACGTCACAAAAACGAACGTTTAAACAAAAACATTCGCAGATATTTCAAATTTAAACATATATAATCATCAAATATACTAATTCTCCTTCTGTATTTTTTTTCTTTGACGTTTCTTATATCATATTCTATATTTAAGAATATCAGCAGATATTAAAATGGTTTTTGGAACAAACATATGTCAAAATGATCAGATAAAACTCCTTGTACAATCAAGCACCCAAGAATCAGTAAGGTATATTTTTGTTCCCATATTATCTGAGAAATGATTTATTCATAATGTTATATAGCTACATCATCACTTTTACAAGTAGGTAATCTAATGTATCTGTATTTGTATTAAAAATTGCTTATAGGAAATGATTTCAGCGACTTAACAACCCTGCTTTAGATACAAAAGGCGTAATATATATATTAAGTACTTTGATACATTAATATTCAACATCAATGTATTATTTTGTGAAAGACCTTCAAAAACTGAGTAGGAATATTGTAGCATTAAAAGCCATGTACACTGCGGCTCCATGTTTACATGTCACTCACTTCTGCTACAGTAGCCAAACTGACCTTTGACATTTGAACCCGTTATCGACTGAACCGTGGCATTTAACCTCATTTCAACACGTGTTAAATAAATCCGTAAAATACGATTATCTGGGAATCTAGGATATTTTTCGGGCAAAATCGTGGAGATTTTATCTCAAAAAATGTAAATTTTTTTAAAAGATTTCACTGAGATTTTATCGTTTTTATGCTGAGGTGATATTTTCACCTGGCAGGCGCCGAAATGCTGTAAACGTTAGAATTTTTTGTTACAAATTTATCTTTGATGTAAAAATCCTAAATAAATAAATCCAAGCGTAAATATAACCTTATTCAATTAATCATAAATATACCTATTGCTTTATGACGCCATCAAAGGGTGCCGGATTGTCGCCCTCATTGTTGATTATGACATCATAAAAGTAAAGGTGATGTTTTATATCATCATAAACAAAAGGCGGGAACTGAAGATCTTCAAACGAAGGATTATGTGGCAAATGTGAAAGACCATTAAAGATCGTAAAAACATCCGAAAAATAAGTAAATTGATTCGGTTCGATAAGTAATTTGATTCGGTTTGATTAGTTTACAGTTTGCAACACATGTTTCGTCCATTAGCGTTAGGAGAAATCGAATCTAAAATTTACCAATTTTATTCACAACAGATTTATTTGCAGTTTCATGGCATATGTTCTATGTGTAACTAAATGGAATGTGTCTGTTCGGGGAGTGTAAGAAATTCATGAACCATGTTATATTTTACATATCTCAGTCCTAAATCTTATTACTGTAAATTTCCGTGTATAATATGCATTATTTTCGGTCAAAATCTTAGTCATTTTGGGGGGTACGTATTATGCATGGTATAAGGAATTTAAATTTTTATAATTTAAATTTTCAATATTTTGGTAACAAATCAAGGGTGTGTATTCTGCATGGAATTTACGGTATTTGTAATTGCAGCGTTTAGAAGCTGAAAAATATAAACATTTCTTTACCTTTCTGCATTTTCGACGAGTTATAAATAGTTCATTTAACAATTGCAATGGAAACAAAAATCATTTTTTTTGTTTATGCTTTTAAAAATCGATACTTATGTTAGATACTATGTTTATTTTCACACATATTTGTTTACATAACCGCACGAGTTTGTTGACAAATACACGCAATCTGGAACGTAATGAGATCACGTGGTCAATCTGAATGCATTGACTAGGTTTTATTCAATTTTTTTTTTGTATTTCACGTTTTTTGGTAAACTGTAAAAGCTCAACAACTTTATGTAACGAAACGGAAAACATACAATAGTACTTATAATCCGGAATTCCTCTTACAAGTATATTGTGTTTTTACATTGTAATTCTCGAATAACAATATAAATTAAGTAAAAATGCGAATGCGCAAATTTGACCCCACTTACAAAATCGTTTAAATTTAATAAACTTGGAAAGTTTTTTTCAGTGTTTTTCAAGAAGAAGTTACGCATATATTTTAAAAAAAGGGGGTTACCACCCACACTAGCCCTTCCATTAACCCCAAACAGCTATCAACAAATATATTAAAGTCACCAGGTGGCTTGATATAAACAATATATATATCTACGTTCAAAAACAGGTGTCTAAATGGATTTTTGAAATTGGTATTGACATGGTCATGACAGCAAATGTGTTAAAATCTAACAGGGGGCAAGCATATGGTTCAAATAATTGAGAAAATAGTTGTTTTAGCCTCGGGCGAGTAGAATATAATATTCACACATTCATGAAAAGACATTAAAACAAGATCTGATATCGGTGACATTAAAACAAAGACCTCGCAATTATAGTAATGATATTTGATACAACCAATATGTCTATAATACCGCTAATGGACAATAAAATCAGTCTCAATAATTGGCTCTTACCGAGAAAAAATATTTGATCTTTGTTTATTATTGGTGTCATATTTCTAGTACATTATTCCCCTATTATAGATGAATACCCGCTAGTAAATGATTTCGCTCAAAAAAGAACTAATCAACCGGTCTGTCAATTTTCGTTTATTTTACTCACGAGCAGAGCAATATTATCTCGTGGAGTTTGTTACATTTCGTCAAAATTCCAGCAAAAGTCATCAATAATCATTTCAATAATGACACTATCCATCTGATGACATTAATTATAACGTAACAATGACATCGCGCGTGTTCCGGAGATTATCCGTGATGTAATAATAGGATTGCAACTATCCAACTGTTTCGTCGAACAATAGGAAACGAGAAACGATTACGTTTGAAAATAAACAAATTGTCACGTAATCAACAAACCATTGATAACATCATAAATACGCAGATCACGTGGTATTAGCTCTTACACGAGTTGTTTGACATTGTGATAAATAATGGCTTGGTAATGTAATCTACGTCAATCTGAATACGTAAAGCTAAACAACTAATGTGCGGTGAAGCCACCTCCGGCTAACAAACTGGAAATTGGGTTTTATGAATGATTGACCCGAAAATTTTGGTGGCATTTCGCGAGATTCTAATGTATTTTATTTTCTATTGAAGATTGGTCCTTGACTCTGAACCTTTGACGAGTTAGGACCAAGGTTTGGATAAGGTCAGGGAAGTTAATGTAGGATCGGTTGTATCCAGACATTTCGCCATCATTAAACAAATTAGATCTTAGAATTAGGGTAAGGGACATCCAAAGAAAAAAATGATTTTCCAGTGTTGGAAAATGTCCACTCTGCAATTTCGGGGATTCAGGGCCGTTAGGTAGTAACTAAGGCGCTGGATTTCTCCAAATCACTTTCAAAACGGGCTGTAACATATACACGGCAAAAACGAAGTTGTCGAATCTAAATCGTTATAAATTCAAAGGCAAGGATAAATTACATCGCTGGGATCTCACGAAATCACGTCCACAGATTACCATACCGTATATGTGGCAAAAACTTCCATTCTTGAATAGCAGGGGGTAGGGAGTCAATATCGCATAAATGCAATCACATCATAATTAAGATACATTTAAATTAATTTATTCAAACTTCTGCTGAATTAAAAATCCTAACCAGTCAATTTATCCAGGTGGAGATAAAGTTCAAAACATCAGCAAAATGCTTTTTTTTTTATGTTCATGAATTGTAAGGACATCCTACTTCGCTGTTGCTACTGTTTATCTTCGCAGACCTCATAACGCAACAGAGAACAAAGGACAATTAATGCGTTGTCGCGAGAGATAAACTGCTTAGACAGCTGAAATCAACGATTCTTTCAGCTGGCATTGATGCATAATGTGTTTAAATGATGAATAAGCTAAATGCGTTTGCACAAAGCCAATTTGGTTTTTAAATTAAGCTCCCTCCCAGAGTATTCCAAACGAAATTTCACTCTATCCTTCACATGACCCACCAGAGCGTGATTAAAACCATTAAAATGTCCCCGATGTTTAAGATAGACATAAATCAAGACTGTAACTCTGTTAGTATGTGTTAACCATTAATAAAATGTATCGTTTTTCTGGGTTTACTGCTGGGAATCCGCAAAGTATAAAACCGATTCAAAAATAGTATATGTCTTGTTTGTACACAGCTAATAAGTATTTGTTTCGTAAGATCCCGCTAGATCGTCTAGCTTCGTCAGTCCAGGTATTCTACACCAGTGGTCCCCAACCTTTTTTGAAGCGACCCCAATTACAGAAAAGTCGAATTCTGTGACTACTCGCGACCCCATCTCTATAGTCTGCGTGTATTCCACACCCACATAAGTTTACAGCAAAATATAATTTTAACAAAGAAAACCACACAACAAACAAATTGGAAGCAAAAGTAATGTTTTTTCGCAATTTCTTACACTAGTGAGAAGGTTACGCCTGCTTACTCTCTGTTAGTTCTTATTTTGGCCTAAAAGGCGACCCCATTAAATTGTTACAGCGACCCCACTTTGGGTCGCGACCCCAGGTTGGGGACCACTGTTCTAACCAAACTTAATAAGAACGATTACATGAAATAAATGATCGAATAAAAATTGATTCAATATGCCTATTTTAAGCTATGAAGGGCTACAGTTGTTACAAATGACAATTGTAACAAGATTCTTTGAACTTATACATTAACTCTAACTCCCAACCCTACACTTTTTAAAAAATTTGATTTTGTGACAATTTGACATTTTGTTATTAAAGTTAAAATGTCGCGCAACATATTATATGTAGAATATGCTACGATCTGTGAAGAAAAAAGGAAAGAACAAACTTTATGCTTTTGTTGAGGGAACCTAAGTTAGAGGAGATGGAAATGCGGTTAATTTCAATGTAAATTCCTTATTTCCTAACAAGGGTTCTTGTTAACTTTTCACCAAATGAACCGCTTCCCATTTTTAGTATCACTGCAATTCAGAAAAATCCTGTCCCTGTTTTTCCCATGAATTTGTCCTTCAAAAATGAATATGCATTGACTTACCAGAAGATGCCGTGTCAGTATATACTCCGTTTGTCTTATGTTCTCTCATAATACTATTTCCAGACACCTCTACCTTCATGTCTCAAATATATATCCAGAAATAAAAGCGTCGTCTTTCTTCAAATAGTGTTAAATCTACTTATTTTCCGTCGAAAATTTCATATTAAATCGTTAAGATCTGATAAATCAGGACAGAAAAAGAAAATTACATTAAATTTAATGAAATAAGATATTAATTTCTCGTTAGAGTGGAGAAGGATAATTATGATGGAAAGATTCGTTACTGGTAATTTAATTTACTATTTAGGAGTCACTCCCAATTCAACATTGGAATGAGCCAGTTCGCATTACTGAACCAATTTATCCAACACTGATTCATATCTCATTCATCTTTAATTCTTGGGATAGAGAAATGCGGTCTGAATAACTAAATTTTTAGTAGCAGTTCCTTCAATTTACAGAGATTGACATTAACTAAATTGGATATATTAGATCAGGCGTTCCCAATCAGGGGTGCGAGAAAGCATTTCAGGGGGTGCGAGAGAGAGTTAACGTTTCGTTTCATCGTATTATATATTAAAAAATTATTTAAAAAATTCTTCTTCATTATCTTTAAAAAACTTGTTACTTTTTTAGGGGTGTGGAGCATAAGAAAGGTTGGGAACCCTGTATTAGACCAACAACAGTTACAAGTATATGAAGATTTTTGGAATACGGTCGGGAATAATTGAATTTATAATAGTAGTTCCTTCAATTTATAGAGAATGACATCGACTAAATTGAACTTAACAACACTCAGGACCTTTGCACAAATATTGTGCAACAAACCAATCCTTCATATCTGGATTTGAGCAAGCCACAAAGATGCAGGAAGAATATCAACGATTTAATAGCTACCTTCATGGAGAACAATATCAAAAATCTCCGTCAAAGTATTAAGATTAACTAAAGCCTGCCCTACTAGAAGATTTTGCATTTCTATTCACTTTATTATATTGCTCATCTCATCTTCTTTAATCTACTGCAATTACATACGTGAATTATTCAATATCTGGCCTTCTAGAGTACATTGTTAATCATCTGAAAGTACTGTGGTCACCTCCCAGCAAATTGTGTAGCTGGGAATCTGACTGGCACGAGGAACAATTACAACCACGAAAAGAAAGAGAATAAATTTAACTGATAATGAAAAAAGTTCACAAACAGTTCAGCGTCGAATTTTACAATATACCGGACACGATTTTATGAATACATTAACATTTACATAATTTCATGGTTTACAATGGTTCTAAAACATGCGGCTTCAGTATCAAAGACTACTAGGATATAGATTTAATTCAACTAGAATTTTAACCATTTCCGGCGCAGGTGCGCTTCGTTTGATTATGCAGTTAAAGCATTTACTGCGCACTTGGTGTTGATCGGGTTAATCCTTTAACCACCCAATCACTGGCGTATCATGCTGCGTGTAACAATAGGGTCTTATGACGTCATAATACGACCCTATTCAAATGATAACAGCATGCAGCCACTTAGAGATAATCTCCAAGGCGCCACCAGTTCGTTGCGTTTGTGAATTGTGGAAACGTTTTGGAATTGTTTTTATATCAACTATGACATAACAATAACAACATTTTAAATCACGCATTTGAAATATAGTGTTATTTAGGCATATGGAGAATATAGAGTGAAGAAATAGTATATCTATTTATATATTCACCCATATACTCCTAGGAGTACTTGAGTAGTAGATTTTTGTTACACGTACTTCTATTAGAGACCTATAGGTACCACCAACCTTCTTCAGACCCCATAATTACATGTTACGTAATTACGTTGGGTTTTAGAGAGATCCATTCGTAGCAAAATAGAACGCAAACTGCAATTGCGATCTCGGGTTTCGATCCGCTCCATTTCGCTTTACTTGCGTGTAAGCAAGAAAACTCTGAGTTACAAAGGTCACACGAGGGTACGTACATTCGCAGACACGATGTCGGTTTGGGTTGGAAAGAAGATTGATAATTATATCGAATAATATTACTGTTTTAAACTTCTGTTCTCTTTAATTTCATTTTATTCAATCATTGCTCAACATAATTTGCTGAAGAGATTTTGGTGGCAATAGGGTGATTCACAGCTATCCGTCCAAGCTCACCTAAATTTATTTTCAAGTTATATTATGGATATTAACATCTAAGGCCATTTATTCAATGTGGTGCCTGGAAGTTTGTTAGAGCCAGTTTATGACGGCTCAAAATCTCACACATGGCAGAGAAGTTGGATGCTCACGCCGTGAGTGTAAGTGAATATCTGCCTTTGGTTTGACAACACTCATGTCTCGATGCTAACCTCACGCCGTTCATGTTAGTGAAAAATACACTAAATTCAACTAATTTGCCATCTTCACAGAGCCCGGCATGATTTGATTTCGAAAATATGTCATTTCCAAATTTAGAGCAAGTAATTAAACGTAGTTCGTTGTAATTTTACAGTACTTACAAGCAAAGGAAGGCAGGCTAACAATTACTACGCGAAGAGACTTAATTCAGTTACGGAATCTAGACAAGAAGTGCGTAATAGTTGGCTCAATTACAAGACACACGCTCTGTATTTAAACCATAATTATCCTAATTAACCTAAAACTTGTGGCGCTTATCTATCATTATGTAAATGCGTCAAATTTTCAAAATATTTAAAAGCGAAATTGATGTTCTTAAACTCCGCCATTTCAATTATTTCACTAATTCGGATTAAACAAGAATCCTTATCATTACTTTTTGACCGTTATTCTTTGAAAACCTTGTATTTTCATTGTTTTTACAGGTTTTCCTGATAATGCTTTATTTTCAGATTTGATCCAACAAACACATCATACAAAAACAGTGCAACAATTTACAGAACAAGGTTGTAAAACAATATATCTACTGTAAATTCCTAATTGAGTTTGTATCTTCCTTATTTTTAAAGAGACAAGCGTTGCATGACAAACGTGATTTTTATCTATTACTCCATCAAACTCGTATCTGATTTAGCAAAAGACTTTCCCCGCAACTGCTATATTTTTTAAGAAATCTTTATTTGTATCAAGTCTACTGAGTTCGAAGCCAACCCAAGAATCTCGATAACGATCTCTGACAAATGTGCGCGGACGTAAACGAAACAAGACGGAGACAACTGGTTTACGAATAGCATTGTGTCCACGATTATTTATGATGGAACAATAACCCTATATACTGATATTATGACGTCACATATACGTCATCAAGTTTTGGCCATTACAATATCAGTTTATCAATGCCTAATTGAATGAAAATACTTCTAGTTGCTACGGTGACGTTTGTGACGTCATGCAAGCGTTACGTCATAAGATCTTTTATAATCTTCATATTAAGTACGGTTGTATTAGGTGTTGGCGAAATATTTTTTACATGACATCGCATGTTTTTAAACTGACGAATGCATTGTTTATTTTTAATAACAAGACTAAAAATAAACGAAAAAAAATTAAAATGAAGGAATTTTTCCAAATTTTCAATGTCAGAAATCCCATTAAAGACACAAAAACTCATAAATCATTTTCGCGACGTTGGATATGTTCAGCTGATCATATAATCCGACCACGAAGTTGTTCGAATCTCGTAAATCGTAAACAAAAAGCGCCAAGAAGTCTCGCTTTTTGGTGATAGTAACAACGCCACAGGCTGTGGGTTTATTTTGGCTTCAACTTATAAACTTTAAAACTGAGCACGACCTCAGAGTGAATGAAATATCGGATTTTGAAGCAAGGTGATGAAATGTTTGCAACGTTAATTGACTTGAAGAGGAGTTTTAATTTGGAATTTTGGGAATAACACTGCATTTACTTGTATATTACACATTTGAGCAACAATAGTTATATTTGTTTTACTTTTACATTCCATGGAATAATTTTTTTGAAGACAATTTTTCAAATTCTGATTTTGCATGAATATAAAAACAATTTTTATCACATTGACTATTTTTTATGAACTGCTGTAATTATTCTATAGTTTTACGCCATGCCATTTAAATTTAAACAATCTGATTCGTCCGCATTCATGTGTGTTTTTTATCTGTGATCTAGGAATCGAATTTTTCTCACTTTTTTGATCGATTGGTTGTATGCCAATTTTTTTAAACATAACAAACGTTTTTTGAAGCAGAAAAAGGGTCATAAATGATTTTGAACACAGAGAACGCGATATATTTGCCACACTTCTCTTTAATGCCTGTTACACGCTTATATTGAAAGATTTTTTCACAATTCACTCTCAAATTCTACTCTGACAACGTAATTACCGCAATTTTCCATGTATAATACACACCCCGATTTGTTACCAAAATATTCAAAATAAAATTGATTAATCTAAAATTTCCTTATACCCATGCATAATAATACGCAACCCAAGCATGACTAGGATTTTGACACAATATAATGAGTATTTCACACGGAAAATTACTGTATTCTCTTTCTAATTTGATGATATTTGAATCAGCCCCATTGCTGAAATTACCTGCAAGATCAATCACCTTTAGTTCTTCGTGCGACCTTGCTTGATTCCTCATATATATACACTTCCATATATATATATAATGAATTTTACAACTTACAAATTCTACTCAGCTAAATAATTAATCCCCTTTTAGCTTAATGCCTTTAAGCTGCATACAGTCTACTGTATATACATCCATGTAGCACCTGTAAAATACAGCAGGCATTGTACTGGCGACCTACATACCGGAACTGAAGCTGTTTATGCTGCTCAAGCTCTTAAATAATTCGAAGCAAATATCTTTGTTTTGACTTTAAACATCAATTTAGTAAAAATGCCAAAAAATTCCAACTCAAATCTGTGAAACCTGGCAATGTTCCCAAATTATCTTAAAATTGCATCATAGGCATTAGTACGCTCTGCTGGGGAAGAGGTATCAGATGCAATTTTAAGGATGTATAAACTTGGAAGAGTAATAATTGGGTGAAGATCTGGGTAGTGGAAGCTTGATAGTAATGCTGCACCTGTATACTAAAATGCATTCTTACTTGCGGTTAATTAACGTAATCCCTACCTTCACTGATTTTGCACGTTGTTGCAGTTTCGTTAGATCAATAACTTTTCACGCTACTTGTCTGCAGGTATATCCCAAATGGTGTTGAGTTTCAAGAATACAAGTTGCAAAAAAAAAATCTGATGTTCTCGTCTGATTCCTATGCTAAGAATTAAGATAGGAATGGAGGTAGGGAGAAAAGTTCACCTGGCCTAAACTGAAGTTCACCTAGCCTAAACTGTCTTCTAACCTCAATCTAAACTTAAGGCTAACTCCCACATAAAAGTAAGCAATATGAAAAGATGAAAAGTCCTCCTACTAATGTAAAATCTCTCTCTCTCTCTCTCTCTTCTTTTCAATATTCCTTTGCCTCCGCCTCCATCCCACAATCTTTCTGATAAAAATACAAATCCGCTGATTCGAGGAAAATATTTTTGATTTTAAATCACTGCCCAGGTGGACATCAGCTAAATTAGAATAGTGACAAGTTTCTGTAATTTACGGTGAACACTCTTCCAAGGAATTTATTTCCAAACTTAATCGGCTTAACGAAAAGCCGTGTTCGTGTCGTGAGCTTTCTCGGTAAACATCGAACCAAACTTGGTATGTTACTGGACATTCATTATTTTTATCCATCAACAAGCTAAATTTAAATATGTAGTAAGAATTTTAAGACATAAATGAAAAACGAAAAAAATGCAAACTGAGACTATTTTGTTACAATGCTCAGAGAGAAGCTTTGAACTGGCTTGACTTCTTGTTGACTATTTTGGATGATGGTGGAACTGCATAGCAATTTTATATGTATTATTAATACAGTTGGTTTACATTTAATATACGTATTTTTATAATGTCGTGTGAGTTCTTTAAAATTAATTGAAAAAAATATATATATTTTGCTGTAGGATATTTCAGATTGTAGTTAATAAATCTGCAAAAAAAGCAACGTACACAACACACACGAGCAGAATCTAAATATTTTAGTTGGCTCCTTTATTCAATTTGATTCTATTTTTACTTCAATCTACAAAATTTAAGTTATTCAGAATGTATTGAACATTTATGTTATCTAAATCATGCCATGTGTGAGAAAGTTTCTGTATATTTGCAATTTTTTTTTAGATTAGAGAGTTGCTCATTTTACTGAAAGCAGGAAAAATAAGGGGATGAAAATCTCAAAGAAGCTTTCAAAAGTAAAAAGTTAACAGTTTATAAAAATATATTGAAACTGACCCCAAAATTGAAGCTAAAATCCAATCTTTGGGTGAAAAACACAAAAATTAGTAGAAGTTCATCTTTTAAGCAAATATTTGACCAAACAATTTAATCTTTTCATGTTTATTTTCACCAAAATAAATTTTCACATTTCGTGGCTATTTTTGGGTGAAAAAACAGGGAGAAACAACCTCAAATTAGGCTTTAAAATCTGAAATTGATGAATTTATCGAAAGGATTAGAATTCCTGCAGAAACAACGATGCTTGACACAAACAGAATAATACAATTAGCCCATTGAAGACGGAGTTTACTTAAAAATGTTGAAATTGAAGCAATCGCAATGGAAACCGTAGTTTAAGTTTCACATGAAGAAAATGTTATTTTGCATCTTTGCATGACAAAAACTTAATCCTCCTCCAAAGGGGCATCCCTAATTTACGGAACACGGGAAACAGTGATTTACGGAAGGTGCGGGGAAGCGGTAAACTAGCAATCCTAATTACGGTAGTTGCGGAAATACGGGTATCAAATAAAATAGCAACTTAAAACTAACCCTAACCCAAACCCTGATTCTAACCCGAACTCTAAAACCCGAGCCATAACCTCCCGTAAATTAGGATTGCTAGTTTCCGGCTCTCCCGAATCTTCCGTAACTTAGTGTTTCGATTCCCGCTTTCCCGTTTTCCCGTCTTCCATAAATTAGCTATGCGCCCTCCAAAGTAAGTATAAAAGATGGATATTAGGAAACTTATACTATGAGGAAAATAATTATATCTTTATATAATCACTAACATTTCTTTCTCTCCGCACCTTAGATTCCTGATTTACCCTCAATATTTTTCAGACATTTCCCCGAGTATGACATCAACCCCATACACTTTCTTTTAAATATATTAGGTTTGCTACTGAGACATCAATTTGAATCCACTTGTAATGATATTTAC
>JAUELA010191041.1:0-12277 GCA_031471845.1 Boltenia villosa | reverse complement strand
ATTTGACAATAAAACGAGCAAATTAAATTACAGGAAATTTAGAGTCGTTGAATAAAAGCGTTTTTACAATTCGACTGGTTCACGAGGAATTCTATTCGGGGAAGAATTGCGACATATACAAAAAGAGTACTTAAATATTATTTGTCAATCCAGACACGTCAATCAAATTGTATCGCGACCAAGCGCAATGAAATATTGTATTTGCAAATTTTGTCCAACAGTTGTTTCTCGCAAGTGTCGTAGAGAAACCTTTGCTCCATACAACTTTTATTTACACAAAGTTAAAAGTGTAATATTGATTATTCAAAGCATAAACATCATTTTTACATACATAATCATACATACATCATTTTTATCGCTCATTCGATGGATTTAACTTCCAAATACGAAGTTAGTTCACATATTTATCATTTAAAAAAGATTTTCCTTTTGAGTTCATGAGCTTCAAATAAACATCCTTTTCTAATAAGCATACATACATCCTTTGCCCAAACACGAAGTGAGAAATATTTTTGGGGTGACTCGACTCAACTTTTGGCCCATGAGAGACTCGACTTGACTCAAGTCTCGGCGCTTAAAGACTTGACTCGAGTCTTGAAACAAAATGATTCATAAGAGACTCTAATCTCACATTAACGAGATCAATTTGATTACATTTTCCCGGTCGGTCTTAGATAGTATATAAACGTAACAATGTATTTACCGTTCACGCGCATCTTGATTCTTGAGCAAGTTGAAATACGCTGTTGCTTTTGTAAGGACCGTAACACGAGTTGCACGCTGTTGCTTTTGTAAGGATCGTAACACGAGTTGCACGCTGTTGCTTTTGTAAGGATCGTAACACGAGTTGCCAAAATAATTGATGAAATACTTCATGACATGAAATTGAATCGACCATTTTTGTGATTGCCCCAACTGCCCCCCGACAATTTCCTCCCGGACAACTGCGCCCCAACAACTATTGTTGTTGCTGTCTTAAAACCGTTGGCTATGTATGGTGTATATATCAAAAATGATACAATAACAATACAAATTTATGTTTTCTCATACATGGCGTAATATTCCAGAAATGAAGACTAATTACATATCACTGTGAAGGGAGCAAGTGTCCTTAGCCGGACGATGTAAATACCTATTATTTCAAAACCAGGACATTATGACTCACCAAAACAGCTGATAAGCATGATGAATGAAGATTTTAAACTTACATACATTAAACTTAAAATTAATATGTTTTAATATGACGATTTTACATCATCATTTTAAATACATTATTTAATGAGAGATACAAACACTTTTAACTTTATTGCACTGCTGCAGAATATATTTGATTTATTACATCGCTGTAATTTTTATATGGGTAGCCCAAAGTAGGTAGTTGAATGGAGCCAGAGGTAGCTCACATAAACCAAGTATGTGTGTTACCCGCGTTATTATGCATTCGACTATTTTTTGATCTGTAATGGAGACATGTACCAGGTATTCTTCGACAAGCATCTATCTACCAATCAATATTTTAATATGTTATAACTATGAACAAATCGGGGACGGATAAATAATATTTCCATGGGCTTCCAGAACTGGTCCCAGGCTACATCATACTTTGTGGTAAGTCTTTATAAGTATTATTTTTACCTGGAGTTAATGCAGTTCCAATATTTTCGTCCTCTGAGTCATTTCTGTCATCATCGTCCGCCCCTGGTATATTCATTTCGTTCTGATTCCACTTTACCAACTCAGTGATTACCAATACTGTTAAATACTGGATTGTTAATAATACAATACTTTGCTACATTAACGAAACGATACAAACTTTATCAGTTGTCTAAAATAAGGATAAATGAAATCAGACAATCAACATAAATATTATTTTTGACAAAAATATCTATACACGCTTAATTGCCCTTTCGCTAATAAAATCTAATCTAACAAAATCGCGGTTGGAAAGATTTTTCTCGTGAGACTGAATAATAGAAAAACTCGGGACGAAATACTGATTTCAGTGAATTACATAGTGTTGTTCAATATGGTACAGGTTATTAAGGTTCAAGTTGGGAGAAGAATGAAGAAGAATGGCTGGTCGCGGTCGTCTGACAATTAATTTTCCCATCGGTAAGTTTTACCGTTTGCCAAAGGTACGCTAGATGTGTCCTATTGTTTTCATCATTCCCCTCGGTGCCGAAACTCGTTCCCGTGTTGACACCGAGGAAAATTCCATCCTAAAATACAATAAATTTTCAAACAGCCCAGTGTGCAACCAACGGTGTGGGATGGAGCGACATTTACATTTCCGCATAAAGAGGAATTCAGTTTTTGATTGTTAAAAGGAAAGAATGTGGGCATACATTCAGCCTGGTTGCAAATTCAATGGGCAATCTATATACTATTATACAAGATCCCTCATAATCCTTGCAATGTGTAAATACGTCGGGGAAAAGCTTCAATCATTGTTTTTAGTTGGACCGCATCAAAATATATGACCCATAACTTTTCTCTTGCCCATTTTCGATGCATACATGTACAAATTAGTGTTCCGAAAATAAAAATGAAACTACTACAAAATGACAATTTCTTGATAGCAAAAATATAAGTAGAGTAGCACTTCAAATATCAAAAATAATAATAATGATAAATTTTTATAAAACAGCTTGTAATTCCATAAAAATGGAAAATTTATGTTGCTCGAAATAACGTTGATTGCTTGGGCTGCTAACCAATTTTGCGATTAACGTTATGTGAAAAGGTAGTTATGTAAAATAATAGCAACATATTATTCCAAGAGTAAGCCTAGTTCCTTACATTTTACCTGAATACCGTTAATTATTTGCGCTGGTATCAATTCCGGCAGCACTTCCGTCTATTTTCGGTTCTAACGTCAATTTACGCCCTAAGAAGCTGGACTGAGCAGCGAAAATGAGCACAAATAAGCTGCTTATTTACCTTTCGCTGATCAGCAATTATTTTGAGGATTCATAAGCTGGAATATCAGCCGTTGATTAGCGTGTGGTCAGCGCTGATTTTGGTCATATTTCACCAGCCCTGCTGATCAGCGCCTTAGCATATAGGCGCAATGTGAACGCGACATAAGTTTCGTGTTTGCCTAATCTGTAGAACTATAGCAACAGCTGGTAAAGTGTTGTTTGACCTCACAGATGATACGGTAATGCTCACTGAAAATGATGATGAAGATTTCGGCAGAATCAGCGATAAGTTAAGGGGTGTGAGCATTGCATTTTTTTTCTATCCTGTGAAATGATTTTGCCAAGAAGAAAGTGATGATTGATTGCATAAAAAACGTAATATACGCGAGCATTCTCATTTTTGTCTCATTCCAATCTCCCTTTTCTGGCCACATCATACTCTCTAACATTAGCGTTATCTTAGTTCTCTAGCGTTATCTTTACCTGGAGTTACAACACCTTGATCATTAGTCAACTAAGTCACTTCTTTCATTCTCGTTCGTCTCCGGTGTATTCATTTCGTTCTAATTCCACTTTAACAACCCATACGACGATATACTATGTTGCTCTCAATAAGACGCTTGGCTTCATTATCATTATATGAATAATATATACTATATCAGGGAACTAAAATAAAGACGTTCGAAATCAGACATTCAACAATATATATCCATCTCATCAACACCAAATAAGCACGACATGAAATGGACGAAAATATATTCTTCGAGTAAAATATATACGATTTGTCGTCTTCGACTCCATTTTTTTACTCTCCCTTTTTTCCGGTCCCGAATCCTCTTGCGCTATTGAAGTCTGTATTACGACACACGCTTGAAAGCTTATTCTCTAATTTCCCCTTCTGGTGAGAATGATTTTGAAAAAAGTGTCTATTTTTAGCTAAAAAATAAAAGGAAACATTGTTTGATGTCCCTGAATACCAAGGGAAAGGCAAAGCAGGCTGGTGCCAAGGTTTCATTTACTCGGGATTTCTAGGCACGGCTACTAAACATTAGGATTTTTGCTGTAAACTCCTAAAATGTAACTCGTGATAAGAATTGACGGGGGTTGTATCAAGCAGAGTTGCGATCTATTTTTACGACCTGTCACACATTTTACAATTCATTCATGTAAAAATTAATTGGATAAGACGCCAACGAATATAAGACGCATCCAGTGTGCGAGGTGTGTAAAATGTTGTTTCAGACGCGTCTTATATGCGCGAAAATACGGTATATGAGGGTTTTGGGCCAGCTTAGATGTGTGCCACCTTTTTGTACCAGAAGAGTTGTGACGAGTAACTGGTACAAAACATTAATTTTTCCTACCACGGAATGATAAAATAACAGGTATTATTAGAAAGAAATATATTGTTCATCGACTTAACTACGTCAATCTGCACCGCATACCCTTAAATCACGAGTTCCAATAGGTGCCACACCATGTGCTGCTGATTTTACAACCATGCTTTCATTATTCTGCTTTCATTCTTTGTTTTTGTTACTAAAATGACATTGCCAATTTCTGTACAGCTGGGATTATATTATCCGTGAACATGCTCCTGGTGTAGTATGTAATGAAGCATTAAATCACTTTCAAAGATGGATTTCAATACAATTGTAACACTTCCTTCATATAATCAACGATTTATTGTATTATGAAGTTTATGTGGAGGTACGAAATGCCGGGTAGGCGTAGTACTAGGTAATCAAAAATAAATAAAAATAAAAATTGCAACCATGGCCAGAAGCAAAAACATACATAAGACCCAACAACGACTGTAGAAAATGGTCACGAATCGCTTAACATGGTTTATAGAGTACAATAACAGCATTTGTGATGAACCATCAGGCTTTCGAAGTGGTAGGTCGACACGGGACAGTATTTGATCGCTTCACAATGCCTTATATAATGCTTTTCCTGACAAACGTTCCGTCCTGGCTGTGTTTCTTTCGACTTCAAAAACGTCCCCTTCTTAGTTTGTCTTTTGTTCAAGCTTTTTCAGTTTGGAGTAAAAGGTAATGTGTTTATTTGGTTGCGTTCCTTCATTACCAGCCATTCTTCTCAAGTCAGCATTCATGGAACTCTTTCAAATCATTTTGACTTAGAAAATGGATTGGCACAAGGCAGTGTATTGAGTCCAATACTCATCAGCATAATGATAAATGATCTCTCTGTCAGTATACATTGGCCTATCGAACTTTTGCTGACGACTGCAATAATGGTGAAATCGGCTTGATTATTCCTGACCTAGTTGGTTCCTGACCCAAATTATTCTGGATGGTATTGATAAATGGAGTGATATGTGGGGTTTTCGCATCTCACACTCCAAATCCATGCAGTCTTTTTTAATGATAAACGAAAAATTATCCTGATCATTTTCATATATATATATTATATACAGATGGTTCCATATGAACTAATGAATGTACATCTTCTTTGTACGTGGTTTCGTTATATAAAATTCTACGCTCTTCCCGTCTGGCGCTAGAGAGTATAGTTGGGTCGGAAGGGTGGGGGGGGGTGAATTTAAATTTCATTGCTGGACGATGAATCGCTCCGCTATTTGAATTATTCATTGGATGTCATATCAGTCACCCCTACACATTACCCCTCTGATTAATAGGTAAAAATTAGATGTGACATAATTAGAAGAAATGTGCATTTAACGCTTCTTTCATGAATAATTCTTCTTGTAATAAGTCCGAATTGCCATGGATGATAGGATGTGATTATGGTAAAAATCCTCATCATATGCACGCATTCTATCCATTATAAATGAGTTCATTATATATACAATTATAATTTAGATGTGCGACCCAATCTTTCAGTGACCTCTTCGTGGGGTCGTGGGTAAAGATGAATCGAAATTCATCGTTTTAGAACCCCTGAACAATAATCTAAATTTCTTAAATCGAGAATATGGTAGTTATTATACGCCTCATCCATCCATGACTTCGCATTTGTCAAACCATGATTGGTTAGGCGTGGTATCAAATGTTTACTCTCGAATTCGGTAACAAGTTTCAGTAATAACAGTAATATCATAAACTTAAATGTCAATTGGTTCAATTATTTCAATTTCGTCGAAAACAAACTATCAAAAACTTTATTACTATACACCATAATATTTCAAACATGTGCAAGTTGTCACACAGATCTACAACGATGAAATTTGAAATTTTTGAGAGTCGCGAGATTCTGCGAAATCAGGATTATGACGATTGGTTTTCAAGGCCGATAAGAGCAAAGCTAAATAAAATTATTAAAATGTGATCTGAGCTGAATTATTGTTTACAATGAACGAAAAACATGAAATATGCTTGAGTTAATATATTAATATTATAAATAATACACAGTGAACCAGGGGCTTCATCAGGGAAAACGCGCATTTTGACCTTCTCCTCCTCCCAGAGTTTAAACTTATAAGCTACCAGTGTACCATATTTAGACATCCAGGTTAGGTAGAAGGAGAAAATGTTAAGACATATAAGGATACACAGAACCATTAAACTGACCAAGAATATCGGTCCTCCTCAACCTGTGAACAAGGATTGATACTCTTGTCTTGGTTATCATATATATTTCTTGCTCGTTTCCGAAAATATTGCGATATGAAAGTTCTATAGAGATATATGTTTGTATTGAATATAGCTTCTCTTCTAAAACATTAACCTGCGCCCTTTTATAAAAAAGAAACTAAAGAAAATTCCTGCTCTTGACTGAAAGGCTATAATCACTATTCTCTCAATATGTGCTTCTCGTTCTCTATTAGCCAAAGATGAGGATAGGAGGAAATGAGACAAGTGCTCCCACTCTCCTGAGAAGTAGGAACAAGTACAAAATTTAAATGCACCATTTACTATCACTTTTCAAGATATATATATAATCCTAACATTCTTGCAGATTGCAGACATGTTGTAGATCGTCTTAGGGATGTTCTGGAAGTTATAATTTTCCTATAGTTAGTTCAGTTTTGCTGACTGAGAGGGAAAATTTGCGGAGATTTGACAAAATATGTGAGAAAGGCTTTTTATTACATTTCAATTGAGTGATGTGTTTTATATGAAAGCAGGACACGATATTTCTGATAAAGGTGTTTGACTTGTTTTTCATCTGAATAACAGAAGTAAAAATGTGTAAATAATTTAGGATCCATTGTTTTTTCATAATTTTTAAACGACACGTGGCCAGCGACTGGTGGATTTCAAAAAATTGGAACGCGGGCATATGATATCGTGACATTGTGGTAAAATGCACTCGTCCGTCGTTGAGACCACATATTTCAAGATTTCCACGTGAAGCAAAAATTGAAATAGTATTTGCCTTTGTTATCAGTTTATCCGAACACGTGATTTCGAGCACCATAACATGGCAATTTTGCAACACGTAAAATCATTTTAGTGTCTTTTAACAATGGTGTCGGAAATGAGTTTTCAAAATCCCTTTCCGTTAAAAAAAACATACCACGTATGTATGTTACCCGCGTTTGAAATGTATTCTATCCTTTTTGTCTGCAATGGAGACATGCATCAGCTATGTTATGCTTTTTAAAACATCTGCCAATCAATATTTATTATTTGATAAGTTATCACTAATTCAAATCAGTGACGAAAAAATAACCAGGCGTTCCTGCAGATCACATCTCCTCGGCTACATCAAACTTCAAGCCTCTATAACTAATAAGTAACCCACTCTTTGTCTGCAAATATGGTTGTTACGGTTGACTGAAAGCAAAGCCTTTCTTTGACTGTACCTGACGGAGTGTCAATAACACCCCAACGCGTCTGATTTTTGTTTTTAGTGCTTTAAAATAGAATACGTGATGACGTCATATGATATTCATTTCTAGAATGTTCTTCAAAACAATTGATCCTCAGCAAAGTAGGAATGGAAACGAAGCTTATGTACAAAATATACCCCATGTACATAAATAGCGGAATCGTGACAGAATAATTCCAACTGAAACACATTCGTATTTCAATCCGAAAGTTAATATTTAACTTTTATCACTAAATGTGTCTACTATTCGTTTTATTCAACGTCCTTTATCATCGATTGAAATTATGACATAGGGTAAGATTGATCAACGTAGCACAGGTGCATGCTGTTTAACCATGCCACGGTAGTTACTGAAATATTTGAGACTTAAAGTTATGGATTTCATTAGAAGAGATAAATTCGACTCGACGCTAGGGAATGTGTAAGCCATGCCAAGAATTAACCTAAAAAATGTAGCGAAGTTGAGATGAATGAAAGTGGCAAACAGACAGACAGTAATAAGGACTAGATTTCAGTGCGGAAGAATTGCAATTTAGACTGAATATTAAAAAAGGTCTTATTTTTTCAAATACTCACCATGGATTACGGGCAAGAACGTGACAGAAAAAAATCGATTGGTTCTTTTCATTTCCAATGCATATAATCGAAAAGAAGCAAGTAGAAACAGAGAATACCGCAATCCCCACCTTTGTCACCCTACTTACTGTGGCCTTTACAACATGTTTTATGGCTTACCATATTCAGTTCACATACACAGATTCAGCTTGGATTGATTCAGATTGGATTGAGTCTTGCGAACCTGTACTACAAAGTTCGTCTAATCGAACCCACGTATAATGTGGAGTTACTATGACAACCATTGTGCTCATTTTTGGACAGATTTGGTTGATTAATTTAAGCTAAATGTTAAATGGAAGTTAAATGACACAACTGAGAAGATCTTAGGAAAGATATCGATATCCGGAGTTCATCTTTCTCCAAATGATCTTGTTGGTTTATCAGCAACAATTGCAAAATGCGACCATCTCAGCATATTAGAGTTGATCAATTGCCACTTGGACTTCAAATGTGTTCAAAATTTGGCTCATGAACTGAGAGGATCTTCCGTGGAGGTATTTATTGCATTCACACGTTCATCTTCATAAATGGAATTTGATTGAAATTTTACATATAAAATGTTAAGCAGTACCCAAATGGTGAACTATAATCTTTATTTGTTGTATGTAATGGGATAACTGGTCTGTTCACTAGTGATGTATATTTGGTAGATGCGTGATATTCATGTGAAATGCTATGTTTCATAAGTATTCACCCAAATCCCAATGCATAATCGGTTAATCGTGATATTCGATCATGCTATACAACCACGGACAACATCACGACGTTGCAGCGCCACCTTTTGGCTACTGTGAATTAGTACGCCAATATTACACTGTATTTTTAGGCAAGCGTATGTCGTCGAAATTTCGTTCTTGAGCTTAAAATTTATTTCCACAGATAGACGTTCTTGATGTAAGCTTCAACAGAAATCTACGAGCCGACAGCTTGGTATATTTGTATGACATATGCCAAAGAACGCAAGGGCTCAATTACTGGCAATGTGGTTTCAAGCAACTGGACTTGCTAACTTTCAAATCTGAAGATGACGGGGTGATTTTAATTCTCGATAATTTTTTTTATTATTTTGGTCAATTTTTAGACTCTGTTTGAATGTCTCCCTTCTTTAGGAAGGAATTTCAGAAATTCAAGAACTTACAAAAATCGAAATCATTGAAATTGATTTCAATGAGAGCAAAGTTCTGGATCTGGATTCTCGCAACGTTCAAGATCATTTAAATTGTCTCGAACGCTTGACTGACATCCCTCGATCAGTGGTAACAACGGTTTGATGGCCATCAACCATTAGTTTCTTCTGGCGTTGAATAACGTAGCTGTCGGAGTAATCCCGCATTCAGCCTGGATATGCTGCTGTAAAATTAAGCAAACTTTCAAATAACTATCTCAATTCTAAGGAAGGAAAAGTATCCACGATTATCTCTGGGTATAAAAGGGATTGAAATCTGAGGGTCGCATGTGATATAATCAATGGATGCTCAGGTATCAGAGAACTTGGAATCTGTGAATTTAATCTATCGGTTCGTGACGTAGAAATGATTTACGATGCTGTGTGCAACAAAGAGGTAAAAAAAATCTGGTGCTAATATCACAGTAATACTCAAGCAGTGTAAAATAAAGAACCTCTTCTTGACTGCTTCCAGTTTCTCAGCAGGAAAACTGAGGAAATTCCATAACTCAGCTCATGGAATAGAGGTTTGCATTACATTTCTTTACTTATGATTCGCACAGGGACTGTACATATAACTAGTAACATAGTATAGCAATCATTATGCAGTGCGGAAATCACCACTGACTTTTCCTAAATAAGAAAGGATTTGGTAAAGTGTTATTCAACCATTGAAAAATTGAATTTAGCACATATTGGAGAAGGTCGCTGTTTGTGTGTATTTACTCGGTTATTAACTGACTGCTATTAAATATTCATAAAAAATTAAGTCATTGATCACAAAATTAATGCCTATCGTTTTGTTAAAGCTGCACAAATTGGATGTAAGTCGAAATGATAATATGGACGAAGGCGCAATGCAAGTTCTAGCAGAGATGGTGAAATTATGTCAGGCGAAAGAAGTAGTCATGGGATATTGTCGACTCACGACCGAACTCATGAAACCTCTAAAGCAGTTTATTGGGAATTCAAATGTAAATATTTAATATACGATTACTTATGATTTTTAATTCAATGCAATAATGAACTCTGAGCTCTAAGGAAGTTTCAAGAAAATGTGGGAAATGCCAAGGTAAGTGATATTGAGGCCTTTCTGTGATGAAAAATACTTTCATGATATCTTGGCTGTGGATACGAGATGAATCGGGCAGTGAATCGTGTTTACTCTATTATATATATACCACGAATTTTCGATAATTTCGAGGATAAACCATTCATATTATATAAACACAATAATTCACACCCTGTTGACACCTGACACAAATTGTTGGTCCATCGCTTGCGTCCATTTGAATGTGAGTTGCGGTTGAAATAAACATTTTGGTTTTCAGATTACGAAACTCATTGTGAGTCGGAACCGAAACATGGGCGTGAGTGGATTGGAGGATGTTGGAAAGTTGGTCGGTCAATGTAAACTAAGAGAACTCCTTATTCGACAATGCGGACTTGAAGTTAAAACACTGAGTAGTTTGCAACTTGGATTGGGTGAAGCCAAGGTACGCCATGAGTCCAGTTTGAATCATTTTGTTGTAATGGATACTTATTGTAAGGATATTTGTAAAGATTCCATCGTTGGACCTGGGTTATTACTTCATGACGTCATCAAAAACGACAAGAGAAGAAATTGATGTTCTTGCTGGTCTATTGTCGAATGTAACAGAAATACTTACGCTTAATAAATGGGAAGTTGGAGATACTGAACGCCAAGTGCTGCAAGATGCGATGGATAACCTACCTTACATAGTAAGTTTTGGTTGACAAAAGAGGATTTTTGAATATTGGATAACTGTAAGTATATATCTTTCTCGTAGGGACTGAAAATTCAATTCAATCGAGGCAGTGGTGACGTCATACAACAGAGATCGCGTCATTAAACTCCCAACGTATGATGATCCTGATTCGAAAAAGTTAAACCAATACAATGAAGGATCTTCTGAATATCAATATGCTGGAATACAATTTCTTGACAATGGCCTTTATCGTTTCATATTTATTTCTGAAGATTTTACCTTCATTTAGCTTTAAAAAACCTGCAAGAGCTCCAGCGCCTCTGGAAATCGGTTGTATGTTAGGAAATGTAGGGGGTTAAAATAGAGAAGATGGTCCTGCGATGGTGGCGGGCGGTGTTAGGAATATTTTAGTATTGCATCAATATTAAATGTGTAATTTACCTTATAGTGTAAGCGTGTGTGTGTGTTGGCGTGAGTTAACGTGAAAGTCTCGTGAACGCTTTCTGACCATTTCAACGAGACGATAGCTTCATCGTGCAAGTCGACAGGATTACAATTCCAAATACAAAATACCGTTCGATTCGTTCTCAAAAGTTGAAGAAAAATTGGATCGCTTGTTATGAAATATCGGAGATCTCTATTACCAGTTTGCATTGCACATTCCTAGTTACATTTCCTCATAATTACCGAAAAATTTCGCGCGCATTTCATTCCGCCATACAATTACCTATTGGAGATTTTGGGATATTGGTACTAAACCCTTTTTTATCTGTGTAAAATCTCGTACAAATCAACCAGCAAATGATTTTATAATTGACACTATATATACTTCATCTTCATGGGTTAAACAGCTTTGCTTCCCGGGCCAAATTTATTACATCTAATTTCTACACAATGTTTGGATAATGTGCTCCTTGGGACATTGAACTTTCTCGCTGCATCTGATGATATCATGTTCTAATTCTTTACTTCCAAGAAAGGGAACGCAATATTTATGCATACTGATAGATACTTTCCCAATTCCC
>JAUELA010191040.1:0-21639 GCA_031471845.1 Boltenia villosa | reverse complement strand
CTACTGCTTCCCCAAAGTCGCAGGCAAACAATTTACCATACTTCTCGGCACAGCAAACAATTTGAATTATTGTAACCCAGGGGTCCGCAGACCCCACTTTGGGAACCCCTGCGCTAGAGCATTAATAAGAAATCTTATTTTTAAAAAGTATAACGTTTATATATTTTCACAGAGCAATGCCTCTCCATCCAGCGTTGGATGATGCCAAGTTTGATGACAGAGCTGGAGGAAGAAATTGTAACTCTTCCTGATACCGTACCTTTGCAGGAGTAAGTCACAGTATTTATTTTATCTCATATAATTTATTACGTTTATTTATTTTATTTTTTAAAGTTAAATTTCGATACCTTGTTATTTATTAAAAATCATTGCATTAAATATACATTTATTTGCTCAACGAGTATCTGAACTTATAATTAGCATTTAAAAAATAAAAAGCTCCAATGAATTGTCATTTATCCAAATGAGATAAGATTGGAAAGAGAGAAATGTCGAATAATAGTTTCAATTATCTATATCAGAGGTTCTCAAACTGGGTTCTGTGAAAAATCGAAGGAATAGAAATCTGAGGGAATAAATAACTTCTTCAATTGAATTTTTACATTTATTTTTCAATTTAAACATTTAATAAATGAGTTCCCCCTCCACCCCACAATTGATGGCAAAACTGACAAAAACAGACCTCCTTTGGTTCAGAAAAACGACACTATGTCAGAAAATTGACAAATTGGAGACCCAGATTATTTCTCGGTGAAAAAGTGTACAAAAATTGGCAGAAAATTGATGCAAATAACTTGATAGTGGGACCCAGAGGAAAACAAACATTGGAGTGAAAATCTCTGGTCGGGGAGGAGAAAAATTATTTGAAAGTCTTTGGTCGATCCATCTTTATAGGGTATATGTTTTTTTTATATAGGTTTGGGTTCCACATATTTTGAAATTATGTCCAAGGAAAAAATAGTTTGGGAACCACTGATCTATACAAAATAATAAATTTCTATCTATCTATCTTATTCTTACTTATTTCTAATATATTATTTCATTACAGCTACGAATTTTGCCACTATGTCCCTACTTTGGAAGCAATTATGGAAGAAAACGAGGAAGGAACTGAATGTTATGAAGATTTGAAGATGAAATTCCCAAAATCTAGTTTCCTGGACAATGGAGATATCTATGGAAGTCAACATTCATCAGACGGACCAGCTTGGAATTCTGTGAAGTAAGATATTTGGAGTTTTTATCCGTATATGTTTCTTCATCCACAGTTTTTGTAGCTTGTGGTATGAAGAGCCCCCAAATTAATTGACGTCATAAATAATCTTAGGGTCGTTCGTCGTTCGGTAATGTGACACCCTACCCTTTCTGTGTCATTTTGCTAGGATTTTGTTTGTAGCAATAGGAAAATATTTGGGAAAAACTTTACCATTGAATTGAAAACTTATTAAATTTCGAGAATTCATATACCTTCAGTCCACTTTCTTTCCTAATTTTGCTTGCGAACATTTAGTGTAGGGCCAGAAAAATGTGGGTCCGTAACAATTGCTACTTTTGCTTCTGTGTTCATTCGGGCCTGAATGTACCAAACATTATAGAATTCTTAATTTTATTCATTATTTTTTCAACTAGTGACTTGTCTGAGTACTCCGCTCAAAGCCAAGACGATCTCTTTTCCGTTACATCAACATGTGGCTCCCTCGGTTCCATGCGACGAGTCGGTACGATGGAGAATCTTAGCTTTGACGAAGGCGGTGAAGATGATTCAGATGGAAGTAGTGATGAATTGGACCGAGGTCATGAAGCCTCACAAATCTCGCAAGAATTCCATAATGTGACGATCCGTGATGGTACAAGCGAAGGTAGTTCAGATGAGAATCAAGATGAGACAATAAGGGAGCTCTCACGTGATCTCTTTCCCAATGAAGGAGATAATATGGAACTGAACAAACTCAACGATATATTGCCTAATATAGAGGTAAGTTTGAAGTGCATTTTTTAAATTTATTATGGTATTGCACGATAAGTGCATTTCGTTAACAGTCGTCGAAAAAGTAGGTAATTTTGTATTCAAACTAGAGGTTCTCATAACTTTTTCTTAAGAACAATCCGTTGAATCCTATATTTTATTCCCAGAGGCTTCAAGTTCCTCCACAGGATAGCGATCTCTCTAGTGTGTCAACAGCGTCACCTCGCGGACTTGGAAGTTCTCGTGAGGCAATTGCTACTTCGTCAATACCTACAATATCAGAATCAGAGTTTGAAGGTAAGAAGAATTTGACGCAGTAAGCTTCTCATGTTCGCTGCCATAGCAATGTACAACATAGACAAGTTACGTTGACTACCCTCACATAAAACCTGTACTTTATGGAAATGACAAAGTTACAGAGAAGTCTGGGTGTCCGGGTTAGGGGGCTTCTCATGATAAAGTCCTTGAGAAGTGCAGGAATTTTAGTTCTATGCTTCACTCAGTCGTCTGGTAAATTAACTGTCATGAGCCTGTGTCACTTCGGTTAGAAGGCCGAGAATTGAGCAGGTGAATAATGGGAAATTTACATAGGGCACCCTCGCAATGAGACAGCCCTCTGTAGAGGTCACCAATGCAAAGATTCTTTATATATATTGGTGTAAACATGCAAGTACTGGAATGTATATACTCGTCTAGAGCTGTTATTATTAAAATAGTAATTTGGAGAAAATCGCTGATTTAAGCTGATATAGTTGTATGATCCAACCTATCTATATTTTTTTTTATCTCTTCAACGTGCATTTTATTTTACAGGTAGCAGAGAATCCTCTCCCACTAAGTCTCTCCCATCTCGTTCTGATGAGGCTGATATTTTAAAGATATACGGAGCTCCCGATTACGAACAATCTAATTCTCCTTACACTTCATCACGTGACTCTTTAAATGATGACGTCCAAAGTGAACCGGCCAATGAAGTAGCCTCGTTGTCGAACGATTCTGATAGAGGGAATGAAATAGAGTCACAAATTCCTCCTGGCTTGGTTTTTGATGACAGAGACATCCCGAACATTGTCGTTATGTTCGCGAGGGAAGAACTTGCGAAGGAACATGCACAAGCACTGTCAGCCGCTGAGGAGGAAGCTAATGGAAGCGCTGTGCAATATAGAAAAAGGTAAAAGTTTATAGTGGACTACCATATTGGACTATTGCAACCCGGTGTTTACCGGGATTGGCCCCGGACACGAACAAACAAACTATATATATATAAATATTTATACTCATATTACATTCTACCATATCTACCATTAATCAAAAAATGTGGATAAGCCTGAGCGACATTTACTTTTATATCTGTTTTAACATTAGAATATCTTTTTACAATTAATTTTAATGATGGCTCATTAGGAAGATATTTAGTCAAAAAAATTCAGTAAAATTTCACTGTAGTGGCACTGCGCTCGAATAGAGCTAGGACTAAGGTTAGAGAATTATATTTTTAAATGTTGGCACCCATTGGCGATTTTTTATTTTTTTTTCAATTTTATTTCACGCTTCATTGCTTGTTGATATGAACAAGTTGAAGACCATTGGTCGAGGAGATCACCAATAACTCGATGATTCGAAGTCTCCCTTTGTGGTTAACAATAAGGAATATTGACAGATATTACCTCTAGGGGTCCTCCATTAGATGCTGAGCCCCAGAGCCCCACAGCCAGTGATCCATCTATCCCTGAACTTAACAACTTGCTCCTTATAACAAATGATTCTTTATTATTCCCAGATCTGCAACATATGAACCAGAATCGAATCATGAGTCAGCACCCCATGAACTTGTCAATCGTCGTTTGAATCAAATCAAATCCAATGACTCATCAAGATTAAGTGCAATGTCATCAAGTACTCCAGAGCTCTCAGTGATGGCGTAAGTTTACCCTTTATGCGTCAATAATCCATATATTTGAATCTATATATTCTAAATTCTATATATTGAATCTATCTATTTGAATATATTTGAATGATGCTTTATTGCTCATATGTCCATGACTTACATATTGGTTATGAAACATTTCACCGATCATATACCTAAATCCTCGTATAAAATATATTTTAACAAAATTAAAAATTATAATGGCTATTGAATATAACGCATATGCTTTCGGTTTATCGAGATTCTGCAGTGATTAAACTGCAATAAACTATATATATATTCATTGATGGTCCTTTACTTAAATTTGTTGATCAATTTTAAAATTCCACCCCACTATTTAAAACTGTAAGGAATTATATTTGATGTCAGGTAGTCAATCTTTTTCATGATAGGAGTGTTTCGGATATTTTTTCGATTCTATGAAGCCTCTGATCACTGAATTGTTCTCTATTGATATTACGACGTAATTAATATTGGCAGCAATATTATTAGGTGGCAGTAGAGAACAAAGTAACATTTTGACGTGAACTTATTCGCTACAGCTAATTGTCCTTCGCATCTATTTTACATGTACTATTTATATTGTTTATTTTAAATTTTTTATCCTTGTTAGTATATTTAATTATACACGGTGACTAGGTAAAAATAACAATAAAAAAGCTAGAGCTGCTCAAAAAGAGTATGCATACTTTGGGTATATTATTTTGCTGGATAGAGTTATAATTTAAATTAAATTTTCCGTTTGTTTGTGCATTTTAGTGAGGACGCTCTACCGTATATACCAGTCAGTTACGCGACGGAAGCAGCTGCCTTCAAACGGAAAAGAAAACGACGGGCTACGATCTCAGCGGCTGAATCTACAAGTAAGAAAAGCTCTGCGATGAGAGCGATCAACACAAAGCATATGATAAGCGGAACAGGTAAGAACCTATTACTATCAGTACGGTGGACGTCCACTAGGGCAGCGCTTCTCAACCGGTTGGCCGCGAAGCAGGCTCAAATGTTACAGTACAAAAAGCTATACTTTTATCAACGCGTGCTTAGTATTATTGAGTAGCATTTTAACAGTAAATTGAATGTGTTGTTATTGTTAATATATTAGTTATTTCTCACAACTATATTTTATTCTTTTCATTGTCATTTTGCCACAATATCTTATAGTGGGCCTCCAAAAATAATGTTGGTAAGAGTGGGCGGCGAGTTGAAAAAAAGTTTAGGAAGCACCGCAGTAGGGGTTGTTTATTCGAAATCAACTCTGCCCCCAGACTTGTCACCCCAAGTGCAGAAAAGGCCCATTCCATAAAAACGACAGATGTTGTGGCGTAATCGTTCTGCGTATTTCCTTGGTTCTAACACCCCTGGTTTTGTGGGGCCAATTGTCCAGGGAGGCAATTTTCAATTAGATAATTGTGCAGGGTTCCCCAGTAAGTACAAGGTGGAAACACAGAGAATGCGTCTACGTATTGAATCAAATCTCAATAGACTGACAATAGAGATACCGACTATCAGACAATATAAAGCAGATCACGGGAGGCGTGCGTTGCGATTGCTCTTAAACTTTTCGCAACGTAACTGCATTCACGGTTTTCTATCAACGCATCCTGTTTGGCAGGGGTGGGCAACATTTTTTTCTCGGCGGAACGCATGGAGCATCTGTGAATCTCTCGCGGGCGACATTACAGAAAAACATTACATAAACATTCATGCATATGTGTTTGCGTTTGCAACATGGCTGCTAAATCTCATTGTAGTTTTCCGTGCGAAAATATCTGGACCAAAAAAATTGTTATCGCCTTGCGAGGAAGTTCGGGGCCGCACAAGAAGTTTGGCCACCCCTGCTATATGGCCATCAATATATTAGAATACCTGTATTCCACCTGTGTGTTCCACCTTGAAGGCTGTAATACACGTACGCGTAAACGCACGCGTTTTTTCATTACAACCGCGTGTAATTGGATCCCATACGTATCCGCGCGGTTGTAATGAAACAGACCAAAAAAAAAAACGCGTGCGTTTACCGCGTACGTGCATGCTAGATTGCTAGCCTTTATCCTCTCGTGATCACCAGCATAATTTTCTTATCTCTGTATTATTCCAGGTCTTGGTTCAAGCTTCAGTACTCTCAGGAAGAAGTTGACTCGAAAAGCAACGGGAACCGGCGTAAAGAGATCACAAAGCCAGAAAATCTATTATTCAAGTCCAGACGTCTCGAACCCTATCACGCGGGTAAATGAGTCGTTTTATTCACAGATTTTGAGCTTGGAATATTTATATTGATGTCTTTTAGCCAACGGACACATAGCAAGCTGACACTTCGTCATAATTTGTGACGTCATAACTGAGGAACATTTTGCCAAGATCAAAAAAATATATTACTTTGTATGTCACTAACTCTTAACCTTACCCTAACCCTTAACCTAACAATCACCTTAATTAACCATAAACTTGACACTAACTTTTAGGTCTAATTTTCGAATAGTGGCGTAATGTCCGTTGGCTAAATGTCAGGATACCATTCAAGCCATGGCCGTAACTTATCCATTTATCTATAGGAATTCTTCCTCTCCTGGCCCCCAAATTCCTCCCTTTAATATTTGTGATTCCCCTTCTTGCTCTCGGGCAAGTGGCTCATTGGAGTTACAGTGAAATATTTTTTGAAGGTTGAAGGATTGGGAAGAGTTTCCATTTTTCATGTTTAAATGAAAAACCACCTGTTCTTTCCGTAATTCCGTATTTTAGGGTTGCCCAAGAGACCAGAGACACTTTAACATTGAAAAGTACAGGTTTAATTTATTCTTTCACCAACAGATCGAATCTCCTAAACCAAGCCCAAAGGTCGAGCCTCGGATGACACAAAAAGTTGAAAACCATCGACGAGGTATCAAGTCCGTTTTCTCGAACATTCTTCGACGAATAAGCTCACGATTTACGTCACAACCTCCTACGTCATCACATGACGTCAAGCAAAGTGGTGACGTAACTGGTCCCAAAATTTCAAGCAACCTCGCGTTGATAAAGGAAGAGTCAAGTATCAGTGACGCAACTTCCATTACCAGTAAAGGACGTGAAAGCGCTGTGACGTCATTATCGGGAAATGGTGACGTCACAATTCAACGCATAAATAGCGACTTATCGCCTCCTGGCGGTAAAAGTGCTCTTGAAGACTTCCGCCAAAGGTCGTATTCAGTTCCGGTACGACCTCGAATGACCCCGTCGCCAAGGAAACCAGAAAGTGAAGATTCGGACGTTTTTGATTCAAGCACTGGTGATGCTACTATGGATAAAACTATTTACGTTTGAATTAGTTTTCATCTCAATATTGTTCCAAAAAATTCTTAACTTCATGTGAGCAATCTTATAACTTTTTTTACTGTGCAAAATACTGAGGAAAAATATCTTTCTTTCCCATGTTTGTTTATATACATTTGTTTATCTTGAGAATACACTGACGTCATCATTATGATGACGTCATCTTTGTTTATATACATTTGTTTATAATGCAAATATCCTGACCACTTCATTATGGTGACGTTATCTTCTTCTCTGCGGCAATCTTCTTCTGTGCTATCTATTTATAGGAGCTGTGAATATCATATTACGTCATCCAAGATTATGACGTCAAATATCATGATGGTATTATGACGACGTCTAACATGCGGTGAATTGTATATTCAATCTTCTAATAATATAAAACTTGAAATTAGATATTGATCTTTTTTCGGTGCAGGCTTTCTTCTTTTTTTGTTTTGCTATATATTTCCTAATTTCGCAAGTAAGTTCTTAAGGACGAGAACCGATATGTCACCATTAGCGTTAAGCAATCAATGTGTAAATGTATTCTAAGTTTTTCTACATCATTCCATCTATTTTCTTGAGTTGATGCTCTGAAATAAAACCATCATAAATTAACTGTCTCTTGTTAAAACAATGTATTCACTAAATCAGGGGTCAACAGAGTTTTTAGATCCTTAATCCACCCAATCCTCAAATATGAACAAAAAATAAATAATAGAAACTGGCAATTTCCATATGCATTAATGAGATAAACTGATACCAATCCATGTGAGACTTGTTTGTTCTGTTTCTCTACCTTAAAATATAATACATTATAATATATATTAAATTAATGAATATAATGTTGTAATTTCCACCATTAATGTCCCTAATTTGGAAGCATATCAATATTAACATGTCACCACCTTGCCAGAGGTTCCCGACTTGTGGTGCCTGCACCCCAGGGGCTGCAAGATGGCATATCAAGGGATGCGACAAATAAGGAAAGTGTATACTATATTATATTTGATTCTATGAATAAAATTATAACCTAACTTCTAAAAATAACTTTATACGAGATTTTTTTACATTACGTCATCCATAGGTCATAAAATGAATGACGTCATTTTATTTTTGGAACATTTCAGACACCATCAGCACACTCAGACATATCACAACAGTAACAATATCACAAATAGTGCGTTGAGAAAAGGTGACAAAAAATGTTGCACGATATTAAAAAAATATTAATTTCGTACAGAAGTATCCAGATTTACACATTTTACAAACTAAAGATGGATAGAGGTAGAATATGCTCTCAAAGAAGTTAGAATGTAGATGGTAACTGGATGCTATGACCTGTAGCATTACTATTAACCATCGGTAAACCTTAAAATGAATCCAAATCTCGTGGACCGAGATAAAATAGATCAGAAATAAATTACTTTTATTTCAATTGATTTCCAATGCACTTTAGCAGCAATTTATTATGCAATAACTGAGTTTCGACACGTTTCTAGAAAACATTCCGCAGATGGATGGTCTTGTGACTCTTCTATGGAGTGATTAATTCCCCATTCACACTACGCTAGCTCAGAATTGCTGAACGTTTGCCTATTTAGAAAGTGAAACTACGCACGATGGTAGTTCTACCTTGCAAATCAGCATTTGCGTATTTTTTACTTTGTAAATGAGCAATTCTTCGTCAATTCTATTGTATTATCTACCGTAGTGTGAAAGGGCATAAGTCAACGTTGAAAACTCTGGGCCTTATTTGGTATGAAAATCATGTTTTCGTTGAATTATTTTAATTTCATTTTGCATATTCCATTGAGTTAATGTCCACCCTAGCCCTCATGCACAGCAAAGAAATAGGAAATCAATCAATCAAGTTAGTTTTCTCACAAACATTACCACGTGCATGAGAAACAACTCTCTGAAAAAGTTCATGGCTTAGGAATAAAAAACAATTTCTTACTAGCATTGCAAAAAGTGGAATGTTATTATTTGTTGTCCTCCAAGAATAATTTCCGATTCGAATCCATTCGATGTAAAAAATCCAAAAATAGCATCCCTACTAATAGGTGACCAATGAACAAATTAAATCAAAAGTAGTTGTTGTTGCTTTAGAGCAGGGGTCCCCAACCTTGAGTGCCAGAACCCCTAGACCTGGAGGGTGCGAGATGGAATTTCAGGAGGTGCAACAAACAGGGGAGGTATATAGTATATTGAAATTGCGTCCTAAAATTTGACCAATAAAAACTTAAGCAAAGTTAGATTTATATTTTTTCATCATAACGGTGTAATGCATCTGCTCTGTTGCAAAATTTGCAGAGTCAAAAGGTTATTTGTAGTTCAATTTCTTCACTCGCAATACAGCGTGTGTTGCAAAAACTTTTTTATCTTCAAATGCGATATTATTAATGTACGGGGGTGCGAAAATGAATCAAATATTTTGTAGGGGCGCGGGGCATATTAAAGGTTGGGAACCACTGCTTTAGGAGGTGTTAAAGCCATAGACTACTAAGTTTATTTAGGCTATATAGTGTGTGAAAGTTTGTCTGAGCAGTGTTAATATGTACCTTGCTCAGAGCACTGGGATAACCTGAGGGAAATTAATCTCCTAACAGCGCCGTGCATGTTTGTGTATGTGGGTGTAAAGGAAATCTTTACCCGCAGAGCTATTTCCAAAGATTGGAGAAGCCGATGCAGTACAGGTGCTTCAGACAATAGTAGTAACAAGTAAAATCACAAGTTTAGAAGAAAAAAAAACATAAATAATGATTGATAAAATTGTGCATAATGTTATGACGTTAATAGATAAGATATTCAATTCAAAATTTCGAATCAAATCTATTCAAATTTCGAATCATTAGGTTCCATAAATTGGTTCATTTGCATATTTGGCTATTTCTAAATGTTTTCAGCTCGATGAAAAATTTAGTTAAATAACATTCGTGGATCAAAATTCAGCAAAAAACAACGAATAAATGAATTTTATATCAAAACTTTGACCAACACAAATACACATAAAAATAATGAAGACAAAAACGAAATGGAGAGTCGAGAGTCTTATAGTTGCGAAATAAATGAATTAAATCACATGTCTAGCTTCTTACGGACAATGGATAATGAATGACTCAATGAACTGCAAAAAAGTGAATATGTATTTCTTGCTGAGTTCGTTCATCTGAAGAAACTAAAAGTCATGATCTAGCGCAGTGGTTCTCAACCATTGAGTAATCCTCACTGGGGAGGAATTTCAACATTTTAAGGGAGGAATTTCCATTTTTTAATTTTCCATTTTCTTGAAATCTTGGATTTAAACAAAAACAAGTTTCGCATTGAGTTGATATCTGAATAAAATTTGTAACTACTTTTCTACTTTTTATTATATTTGGATATAACATGAGTTTCTGCAGAAAGCAGGCAAGTGGGAATGAAGGGCGGCTGGGCGGGAAAGGGAGGAATGTCTCGAAAAAGGTTGAGAACCACTGATCTAACGAAAGCTTACGAAATAAAACGATAAACCTTGTACAAACAATCCTTTTCTCTTACGCTGCATCAAAATAAACATAAACATGTTGCATATTTACTCTCGGATTCACCGGAAAGCCGTTTTCTGGCTTATACATGGACGCACAATGGACCATGCCGGCCTGCGAGCATGCTGAACTTGGATGGCGGAGGAAACGGGAGACCGCCCTGCACTGCGAGGAGTTCAGCGCCCTCAGTCACTTACTCACATCTCGGATCAGGGTTCACCAAGGCATTGAAGTGAAGTGATTATCACACGTGCGGAGTGCCGAAAACATGTGCTGCCGGGATTCCAACTCAGAACCTCAGTGAGCATAGATGACTAGCCGGCGGTTTTATCCACTCGGCCATCAGACAGCGGCACTCGGCACCATACAACGCGCAATGCTCCCCTCTAATCCTTTCATGTCTCTTTGCAACATGTGTATTGTGTGTGTAAAGTTAAAGAAAAGTAATGTAGGTGATATTGCTTTGTTATAAGGTTATAAAAAGCTGTTTTATAATATGAATGCTCATATTATGAAGTGACATTCGAAGACACAGGTTCATTTCACAGTTAATAGTTTGGGTGCGCGGTTGAATTTCCTTTGTGCGCTGATTCAAAGCGCAATGCGTGAAAGTAAAAGGTTCGTTACTCAGTTAATAGTTTGGTTGCGCGGTGGAATTTACTTTGTGCGCTAATTCAAAACGCAATGCGCGCACACATGTACACATCTCAGATGTGAATCAAGAATTGTCATTTGTTTCATTTGCTTCCACGTTCTCATACTGATCATTGTCTTCATCTTCCTTGATCTCTGCCACTGAATTGGGAAGCTGCTCTTTCTCATCATTTCCGCCCTCTGCGTCTACTTCCTCATAATGAGAGCCACCGTCACCGTCGACCCTTTCCGGACCTTCTTCCTCTCCCTCTCCGTCTACCTCTTCTGTGCCCCGTCCCCTTGCGTTTGCCCTTTCACCTGCAAATAAAATATACGTCGTCACGTTTAGCTTCAAGTCATTATAGAAACCTAATGATTTATAGGTATTTACAGGATCATGTCATGTTTGCTTACGAGATCAATCATCACATATTCCAGCATTAACAAAGAAATCTTGTCCAACTTATATAAAAAAATTATACTATTCATAATTTGTGTCAATCAATCGAAACTAAAATGGACTATTGATTGATAAACAATGTCAAAGTAAGGGAAACATTCCTCTATATCTGAGATTTCCAAACTCAGTGTCGCACATAATTGATGTAGCATATTTACTCTCGATTCGCCAGAAAGCCATAGCGGGCTTATGCATGGACGCATGATGCGACCATGTCGACTTGCGAGCATGCTCAACATAGATAGCGGAGTAAAGCCGTGAACAAGGTCACGTAAAACCGCTCTGTACCGGCGAGGAGTTCAGTCACGTCAAGGCTCAAGGTTGAACGCGGCATATATTGAGGCGAGGTGATCAACAAGCGTGCAACACATATTCTCTGTGCCGCCAATAGAGTCATGTGGATAAAATTTCATCTATAATTTATCGATAAATAAAAGTCCTTTATTGAGCACACTTGTTAATAAATTCAGATCAAGCTATGATTTTATAATTTACGCCATTTTCCGCATTAGATCCATTAGCCACAGAAACGTACATGCTTTATTTTGTTTGTACATTTTGGATTACATAATTGGCTTGGCTGAACAACTAAAACAGTTAGGAAAGCTCTGATCTACGCAGTCGTAAGCCACAATAAACAGAGCACATATCTGCGATTTCTTCTGACAAGCTGAATAATTATTGCATGTGCAAGAGGTAAATTGTAATGCTGTGAGAAGATGGAAAGAGTTTGTTGAGAAGAATGTGTGTGTATGCAGAGTTTTGGGCAGAAACGAACGTGATCATTGCATTGAAAAGTTACGTTGATGATACGATTAACAAAGGCTGAGAGGATGGAAGGAGAGGAGGGTCATAGTAAGGGTGATGCCGGTATCCGGACATTTATCCAGCGGACATTTCGCCACCATTCAAAAAAATTGGATCTTAAAGTTAGGGTTAGGTTCGGGGCGAAATGTCCGTTGGCTAAATGTCCGGATTCGTGATGCCGATTTCGGCAATACCCAAGAAACGCCTATAATGAATTAAGCATACTATGAAAGCAGTCTTGATGGAACAAACAAACACTATAAAGGTCAAATTAACTAATAATTCATGGTTGAAAAGATATGAGGTTAAAAAGCTTATTATTTCAGTCATCGGAGCAAATGAAATTCTTATTCCATACTCCAAGAAAAATAATTGGATGATTAAGATGAAAAATGAACAGGTTGCTGGAATAATGATGAAAAATGGTATATCCTACCAATCCAATGAAAATGACCATAAAGCTACTTCAGAGGAAGTGTATTCCAATATAACTTTCGTAGCCTTTAATATGGTTCTCTATGAGGTACCTGACGAAAGTTTAAGATGTATATTCTTTCGAAATATGGAGAAATTAATGCAATTAACAGAGAAGCAGATGAAGAAAGATGGAGTTGAAAAAAACATGCGGAATTTGTAAAGGAAAAGGGAAACCTCACCTAGAACGAGATTGCCTGGAAACAAAAATGAAAAAAATGGACCATCACATAAGGAAAGAATAGAAGAAGCCAGGAATATGGCCAAACGAACAGTGGATGAAATAACGGCAGAAATAAAAAAAATTATCAATAGGAACAGACGGAAACTCAAAAAGAAGAGGGGATCAATATCCTTCTTTTAGGAGATTCCCAAGTCAATAGAATGAACCAGCATGTAACAAACCAGGAAGTGCAGACTTTAGACTGTAGCACTACCGAAAAAAAAAGAACCGGAAACGCGGCCGAATGGATTGAAGAAAATGGGGGAAAAATACAAAAACATTCTAATATATAAGGAAAAAAATAACCCTGGATATGGAATATAAAAAATCACTTATCAAGTAAAAAAATGTTGAAGGTAGCTAAAGAACACGTGGAAAATGTCTATGGCTGTTTCAGAACTAACAGAATATGAAAGACATAATATTGGAGCGAACACGTTTCATTTATTCCCCCGCCAGATTGTTTTCAACGAGAAAAAAAACACTATGAAGAATACTTCGAAAGTGATGAAATTCATCTGAATTAGAGAGGAGTCGATATGATCAATAACCTGAACAGAATGCAATTAAACCACATTCCTAGGAAACATTACAAAGCTTTAGATAGTCCAACAGAAAAATCAGAAATTAGGAAGAAAAGATGGAACAGAAATATAAATCAAAACAAGTGAAAATAAAACCATATTACATAAAAAATGTGCTCAATTCCTAAGAATACATTGGGATGTGTTTGTAGACCAGCGCTTCTCAACCGGTGGGCCGCGAAGCTATTTCAGGTTGGCCGCGAAGCAGGCCAAAATGTTACAGTACAAAAAGCAAATACTTTTATCACCGCGTGTTGAGTATTATTGAGTAGCATTTTAACAGTAAATTGGATGTGTTGTTAATATTTTATTTCTTTCCCACAAATATATATATATTTTTTTCATTATCATTTTGCCACAATATCTCATAGTTGTCCTCTAAAAAAGGCAGTAAAAGTGGGCCGCGAGTTTAAAGAGGTTGAGAAGCGCTATTGTAGATGTATATGTGATTGGAAATGTTTGTTTTAAATGTTTTTTAAGGAAAAATGAAAGGAAGATACTAAATTGAAATACATATTTTAATTAGTTTCAATCATCATGAATTTCCATTCTTTTTTGTTTTATGTGCATCTTTTTTTAGAAGAAAAAGGGAACGAAACAAAACATTTCGTCAACGTGATTTATCGTGAATAAAATTCCTGCGCAGAAATGAAAAAAAAAATTGGAGTCGTTTAGCAATTATATCTGCTGACTTTACTGCTGACTCGCGAGTAACATTTATTGCATATAGTTTTGTTGAATGCGGCCCACGAGAGATTCACAGATGCTCCATGCGGCTCACGGAGAAAAAAGTTTGCCCAACTCTGCCATAAGACAGATATACAAGTATGACCATACGTAATCCGAGTATAAAACTTAGATAATAATATTCGAAACCTGTTTTCTTGAAGAATCCACTGATCAAGGAGACTGCAGTCGCCATATAAGCCATGCCAAACAGGATCCAGAAGTAGACAATAACTCTGTAGATGGAGATGTACTCAATGTCGGGGTTTGTACCTGGACGTGATCAAAGGTTAGACTTAGGGTTATGTTTGTCACTGCATTGTATCTTTCAATTTCATAAACCAGGGTGACTGGTCGATCGCTCAAGGTTTTCTGGTCGATCGCACCGTCTAACTTGCAATAATAAATTCTTATTTTCCATATTTCTCTGTCACGTTACAAATAACAATTGTTTTTCAGCGGTGGTTTTGTCCACCGCGCTAAACTGAAGAGAACTTAATCTCGGTATAGCGCTGTTAATGTCCGTGTATATGTGTGTAAAGGAAATGTACCGACGAGGTTTCCAGTTTCTCCTGTCACCCACCAACATGAAAGATCAGAGGAAACCTGACTTGGCGTGGTGAGGTGATCAGCGTGGAGCGATTGTGCCGAATAAAGTGAATTGAAACCTGTGCAGATGGAATAGAACTCAAAGCCTATTTTGTGAGCATCGAAGTCCCACCAATAACCGCCAGCATACAGGGCGCTGGTTTTAGGCGCATAGTATACTATTGTATAAAATACGACGGGAGGCATAACTAGTGGTGTAGTCGCGTGAGTTCCTCTATCCTTTCAAATAAATTCAAAATTAATCTTCTTAATAATAAAATTCATTTATATTAGGTACCATAGTCATGGTGCCATTTTATGGTGTCTCCTGCCTATTAAGGGTGACCACCTTCTGCTTATGTGTCAGTTTAAGTTCGAATACTTATCCCATATAACCTAAAACGTCTCTTAACTTTCGTAAAATTACTAAAACAAAATACCAAAATCGCAAAATATTTCGCAGTCGCAGTCACTGATTTCTTTTTCCAATAACAAATGTCGGTAAAGGAAGGGAAACTTCATACAACGACGCTTAAAAATATATCACGTCATAAGTGTTAAGGCTAAAATATACGTACGCGGTAAACGCACGCGTTTTTGGTTTGTTTTGATATAGCCGCGCGTAATTAGATTCCATACGGATCCGCGCGGCTGTAATGAAACAAACCGAAAAACGCGTGCGTTTACCGAGGACGTGTATTCCAGCCTTGAGACGGAAACTGATTGGCGTACCATAGTTATCGTGTCATAATAAAAGTGACCGCCTTCTGCGTATGTGTCAGTTATGAAGAAAAGGGCATTTAAACATGCGCAATAACTCATTTCTTTTATAAAAATCTTAATGAATAACGAATATTACGAAAATACGGAAAACTTTATTCAACAACGCTTAAAAATATGACGTCATAAGTGTCATTTGCTTATCACCGTATCCCCTCATTCATTTTTTTAGCATTGCACTAATGGGTATAACATTTCTTTATCACCAAAGTTGTTTGATATCTTATCCAACTACGAAATCTCCGAATCCGGCATGGTTAAGTACCATACATATAGTGTCATATTAAGGGTGACCGCCTTATGCTTATGTGTCAGTTATGTTCAAATATATGTGTGGAAACCTCTCCTAAATGAAATACTAAAATGGCAAAAAATGGCATTTAAACATGCGCATCTACTCATTTCTTTCATAAGAATCTTAATAAGTAACAAAAGTTACGAAAAAATGGAAAACTTTATCCAACGACGGTTAAAAACATTACGTCATCAGTGTCATTGGCCTATGCCCGTGTTCCCTCATTCATTTTTTTAGTACTACACTAATTTGTTTGATATCTTACCAACTACGAAATCTCCGAATCCGATGGTCGTCAATGTGATGAAAGAATAATAAAATGCATCGTTGTAGCTCCATTGTTCTACTGACATGAAGATGGCAGCTGGTACAAGGAGGCATAGGATGCAAAGACTTGTGGAAAATATCAACATAACCAACAGCTTTCTAACCCATGACCGCTTCGTCTGAAATTTGAAATATATAAAATATTAACTGTTAGTGTAATGACGATTGTGTCGATGTTGTCAGGCGCGGCTCGTATGAAGGCACTGGTGAACTGCAGTGCCCACTGTTGTTTTCACCTGATAGCGTACAATGTAATGATTCTTTCCTTCTTTATTCATTCGTAAAAAAAAATCCTTGCATGGAACTGTTTCCGGGAGAAAAAAATGCGTCCGAAAGAAGCACTGTGGTTCACTCAGTTCCAATCTTGTTCTTTTTTTTATATATCTACATCCCGAGTGACGCGGGGTTTTGTTATAGCGTTGAAGAAGCACTGTGGTTTACGCAGTTCCGATCTTTTTTATACTATATTTCGCAGGCAGGAAATATTTTGAGCTCAATCGATTCCTTCACTTAGTGCTGTCAGACGTCATTGGAAAAATATGGACAGATTATCTAACGACACTTAATACGCAATGTGACGAAAAATTATAGCCGCCACTGGATATATTTCTTGTTATTAGGTTCTATAATACTATAATGATAATCTTATAATCATGTATAATGCATATCTTGGTTTAGGATATGTAGTGCGTGAAAGTTTGGCAAAGCAAATGTGATTATATAATTTTCTATATACAGTTCTATAATGCTATAATGATAATCTTATAATCATCTATAGGTCATTTCTGTCAAGACTAGGGGTGGGCAAACTACAGCCCGCGAACTTCCTCGCATGGCGATGTCAATTTGTGTTGTCCGGACATTTTCGCACAGAAAAACGCGTTTAACGAGACTACAATGAGATTTCATGAATAATAATTGCGTTTTTGTGTGGAAATTACATTTGGTAAATATAGTTTTTGTTGAATGCGGCCCGCGAGAGACCCACAGATGCTCCACGCGACCCGCGCAGAAAAAAGTTTGCCCACCCCTGGTTTAGGCCATGTAGTAGAGAAAGTTTGGCAAATCAATTGTGATTTGATACCTTGCATAAGGGTACCGCGCTAAAGTAGGAGAAATTGATGATATCTTAGCTAATCCAAGGGAATTAAATCTCTCAGCTTACCTGAGAGCAATTTTATCTTTAAATAGCGCCGTGCATGTTCGTATTTGTGATTTTAAAAGGATAATGCTTCGTCTGAAGAATGACCTGGCGAAATATTCCGATACAAAACTTTTAGCAAAGGAGACCATGTATTATATTACTTCCATTACAACTATGGGTGCACAAACTTTCAGCATTACAGATTTTATTTTCACTGACGGTCGCCAGTGAGTGTGTTATTTTTTATGCATTACGTGTTATCAAGGAATAGTATATATCCATTAATATTCCATTTATTCATGCTTAAAAGTGTAATGAATTGTCCAACTTTTCAATGAATTTAATCAAGCACAGTTACGAAACATCTTAGTAATGACTCCCTTGGTCTTTCATGCTCTCACTTAAATGAACATTTCCAAGAGTTGTGCAGATTGTGTAGATTGGAAAAATTAAATAAGTTGAATTATGATTACCTAACTTAATGTACATGTGCACGGCCGCATAGGTTATTATCCACGGCCGCAGGTTGTGCACCATCGCCCTATACTCTTCCAGTAACTTCGTGAAATTCTGGTCCTAGTCAGAGTTACGGATAGGACTAACTGATGCAACTAGTTAATTTCCATAACATCATCTTACTTTTAAATTAATGAAAATCTCGGGAACTCAGTTTAGGAATTTCATGAACTCCTGTCGATAAAGGAGATTTCGTGAAATTGACTGAAATATCAAAGAATGCCATGAGGCCCCCAGTTTAATAATCTATTTTTTTTATTCGTAAATAATATAACACATGGTCTGGTTTGCAATCAGCTAAAAGAGTTTTAATTCAAAATCTTTCGCTCAATAATAATGTCTTGCTTTTTCAGACGAAAGTAAAAGCTTATGAAGGATAAACTCTAGCTGTGTGCATACGAGACCATGTCTTATATCATTTACGAATTTATAATTCTTGTTTGAGCATCCTTGTCGCTCACGCTGCACACATATCCACAATTAGCAGGAAGCATAGAGGAAGGATAAACAGTCTGCTGCACCACATTTCACAACCTATTGCACTACTCTGGCTTCTTCAATTTTTTGGAAATCTTCTTAAGAGTCAAGATTTCCTTTACAAACACACACATGAACATGCACGGTGCTATCAAAAGATTAATTTCTCTTAGTTTAGCGCGGTACCCTTGAGCAAAGTACATATTCACACTGCTGTGACAAACTTTCACACACTACATAGCCTAAATGACCTTAGATGTAAATGGCTTCAATACCCCTTTAAAACAACAACTCATATATTTTTTCATTTTCTTACCTTTCCTTTCACCCTCTCATCCAACTTATTCACCCCACCAGCAATCTTCTCACCCAGACCAGAAAACATCAACGCGAACAAAGGAATTCCAATTAGAGCATAGAAAATGCAAAAGATCCGACCTCCACGAGTAGACGGAGATATATTACCATAACCTGAAATATTGTAATGTAAGAATGTAAAGATAAAGTTTGATGATAGCGTATATGTGTCTATAGGTCAACCCTATATAGTTGAGAAAATAATAAAACACATGGTCTTGTTTGTACACAGCTAAAAGAATTTTATTTCATAAGCTTTCGCTAGATCACAACATCTCGCTTCTTTCAGACGAAGCGAAATCAAACAATTTTAAAAGAAAAAAATCAATAATATCGGAAGCCTATAACTGAATATATAGTACAATGTATTGTATAGTATAGTATATAGTATTTTAGGTATATGGATAACGTTGGTAAGTGTGGATATATATATATGTGCGTAATAATGATTATTATCTGTCCAGCGTTCATTGAAATGCGCAGTGGGAGATAGGCAAAAGTTGTAAAACGGAAGCTAATGTCTAACATTATAATGGTTATCCTACAAGTTTAGCCTAGCTGGTTCCATTGTATTCAGGTTGTGAATCCAGAAATTCTCTTTGTTTTTCATGTAATCGTCTTCCTTGGTTAATTTATCGATGGCGCTGTGGCTAATGCAGAATTATGTCCTATATAATTGGTCTAGAAATCAATAACTAACGATATGTATTGCGGACATGTCGATCCCTGGTTTATGAGGGGGAACAAAAAATAAATATACCGATGGTAAAGTACCAATTTATGGGGCGATTTGCTGAATACATCGCACATATTTTCATTACTAATTTGTACATATTATACTGGTTATTATTGCTTCATATGTGTCTTTATTGTTTAAATAATAACTGGTGAATATGTGTCAAGGTTGAAACTACGATTTTTTTAACCATTCCTACAATTTCAACCGCAAGATGCCGTTACTCGAGTACAGCAGGCCCCTAAACAGTAGACCTATAAAAATCGACTTAAGCGCGAGTAGCCAAGAGTTGTGAAATGTCGTGTAGAAAACTGTTTATCCTTCCTCTATGCTCCCATTCAGTTGTGGACCGGTATGTAGCGTAAGCCACAAGGATGCTCAAACAAGAATTATAAAATTGTACAATGAAATAAAACATGGTCTTGTTTACACACAGCTAAAAGTTTTATTTCGTAAGCTTTAGCTAGATCATAACATCTAGCTTCTTCAGACGAAGCATAATAAATGACTTAATAACAAGAACGATATAAGCGCGAGTACATTGTATTTTATGCAGTCATGTTCTCCATATTTGTTGCAGGCAGTAATATCCAGTACCCAGTTTTAGATGGACAGACTATAGTCACGAATTTTACTTTTTATACATTACTCTATAGAGTCTATAGCATTTTGAATACCAAGGTTGCTTTTTATGGTTTGCATAACGTTGGAATTTTCTCCCGGAAATCAGATATTTGATTATTCTCGTTATTTCAATAAATAGAAAATCGAAAATAGCGATTCCCGAGAAATAAGGCCGGATATAAACATCATATTTATTATTTAAATATGTACAACGGTTAAAATCAGAGAAAGGGTTGATTAGAAAATTCCGAAATAAAATGAGTAAACAGTAAAAGCGAAACATATGGTCTATTTCGGTAAACAGCGCGGAAGTACATGTTTGCTTTGGCCATCTGTTACATTTCATCACCGACATCTTCCTTGTATACCATACAAACAAATAAACCGATGCGATAAGTGACATAATTGAATCCTCATTCTTACAGATAGCAAATAATTTTCAAAATTTAAACGTAAAAAATGAATATTTGTGATTTCATTTCATCGATCAAACGTTATAAATGGTTACTACACTGGTTCTCAACTAGGGGCCACGAGACTTTCGCCAGGGGGCCACGAGCAGACAATGTTTAACTCTTTTGTGACGGATAACGCCATTGCATCTTGTACCTTTTTGACGGCAGGGGCCACACACAGGTGTTGAGGATCTCGGTAGGGGGACCACGGACCATGAAAGGTTGCGAACCACTTGGTTACTATATCGTAACCAGGGGTATTGAGATCCATGACATTTATTTATCCACCAGAATATATATAAAACTGGTTTCAATATTTTCACTGCTATTTATAGCACAAAAACATTTTATGAGCTGAATTGCTAAATTGATTATGTAACAAAAACCGCGTCATTTCACTTTTTCTATTCTATATCTGGTCTTTCGAACGAGGAAAGTACAATTTTTTTCATTTTATAAAAGTTACTATAATGATCGAACACATTTTCGATATGTAAATATATATTTTTACATCCGTTTTAGCCAAGGAAAAACATTTTTGCATATAATTTATTTTCTCTTACTTTTTCTATTCTATTTCTTGTCTTTCGAATCGCATTGATGCGAGTCACAAATTATTTGCCAGTCTGTTTCGAATCGACAATAATTAGGCTGTCAGTGTGAAACACTGAAAGCATATTGTTTTCGTACTTTTTCTTCTTATTATTATTAGGCTGTCAGTG